>CAOGCB010402227.1:0-24234 GCA_948266635.1 Cnidoscolus chayamansa | reverse complement strand
CAGCTTAAAGATGCCACAGTTGTTTAAACCCGACGAGCCTGATTTCTATGTTGATCGAGAAGATGTTTAGCTAGCACAACAAACAATCGGGAATTGAAAAGCTGAATTAATAACAAAATAGCTAGCAAGTTTGTATAATATTTGCGCAAATTTATTCTCTAACGACTGGCACTGAAAAATCTCATTCTCAAATGAAGACTCATGAAAATTGTTTTGAAATTAAGAGCAGCTCAAATTTGACTCATTTTGAATTGGAATCAAATATTAATAAACATAAACTTAATTTATTTAGAAAATAAGTTGAGTTATTTTTAATTCAAGTTTTAAATAACTCAACTAATTTACAAATCTAATGAATTTTAAGTTAAAAAATAATAACTTAAGTCTAAATAATTTAAGTTAAACAAGTATATTTATGAAATCGACTCAAGAATTTATCAAAAAAGGAACTCTCAAACATTTGCAAGACGAATATTTCTATATTCAAATTTGACTTATTTGTTAAACATATAAAGAGAAGGAGGAAGTTGAAATTCTTGACACCTTTCGCAAAGTGTAGGTAAATATCCAATTACTAGACGTTATCAAGCAAATACTCAGGTACACCAAATTTCTTAAAGACTTATGCACACATAAAAGAAAATTTATGCCTAATAAAAGGGTAGTTGTTAGCCAAAATGTTTCGGCCGTCCTACAACAGAAACTCCCTCCCAAATGTAAAGACCAAGGTATGTTTGCCATTGATTGCCCTATAGGTAATGTGTGAATTAAGAAGGCAATGTGTGATTTGGGCGCTTCCATTAATATTATGCCTATGTCCATATACTCCCGATTAAATGCTGGCCCTCTAAAAGAAACGGGTGTTGTTCTGCAATTAGCTGATAGATTTGTAATTTATCCCAAAGGAATTTTGGAGGACGTTTTGGTTAAAGTCAAATGTTTAATTTTTCAAGCTGATTTCTTCGTGATTCATACAGCTGAAAAATCTATTTCTGATTCATCTGAAATTCTTCTTGGCAGGCCATTTATGAGCATAGCAAGAGTGAAAATAGACATCCATCGAGAGATCTTTACCATGGAATTTGATGGAGACATAGTAGATTTTTATGTCTATGAGGCCATGTAATACCCTCAAGACACACACTGTGTTTATGGCATCGATATTTTCAACCAACTTACTGACGTTGTCTCTGATATTTCTGCAGTAGATAAATTGAATTTGACTTTGTTCATGAGCATTAATTATGACAAACTTCAGGAAATCGAAGGAGATTTTGAAATCGACAAGGAGCTGGAAGAAACTATTTTTGAACTAGAATCCTTGCCTCAGTTACAAGTTGATCGATTTTTGAAGTTGCCTAGTTCTGACTCGAAGTTGCTGCCATCAGTAATTCAACCTCCAAAATTGGAATTGAAACCACTATCCAGCCACTTGAAATACACCTACCTTGGCAAAGCTGAGACCTTACCCGTGATAATATCGAATAAACTCAGCCAAGAAGAAGAACAACAACTGATTTTTATTTTGAAGGAACATAAGGAGGCTATCAGTTGGACCATAGCAGATATAAAGGGAATCAACCCTTCCACTTGTGTTCATCGGATCTTGTTAGAAGAGGATAACAAACCATACATGGATTCATAATGGCGTTTAAATCCACCCATGATGGAAGTTGTGAAGAAAGAAGTTCAGAAATTGCTAGATTTTGGCATGATTTATGCGATTTCAGATAGCTCATGGGTTAGCCCTATTCGGGTTGTACCCAAAAAGACAGGATTCACTGTGGTCCAGAATACTGATGGGGAACCAGTACCCATGCAAGTGCAAAGCGGGTGGAGAGTTTGTATTGATTACAGAAGACTAAATTCAGCAACCCGAAAAGATCACTATCCGCTACCGTTCATTGATCAAATGTTAGAGTGCCTTGCAGGTAAATCCCATTATTGTTGTTTAGATGGAATGTTAGGTTTTTACCAAATCCCAGTGGCACTCGAGGATCAAGAGAAAATGATGTTTACGTGACCTTTTGGTACATTTGCATATCATCGTATGCCATTTGGGTTGTGCAATGCCCTAGCCACGTTTCAACGTTGCATGGTAAGTATATTTTCAGATTATGTTGAAAGCATCATTGAGGTATTCATGGACGCTTTCACAGTTTATGGTGAGTCTTTTTCTTTGTGCGTACAAAATCTAAAGAAGGTGCTTGTCAGATGTATCCAGTTTAACCTTGTTTTGAATTTTGAAAATTGCCCATTTTATGGTTGATAAAGGGTTGATTCTGGGTCATATTGTTTCTGCCAAGGGTATAGATGTTGATAAGGCTAAAATCGATATTATTAAATCACTGCCATACCTTGTTAATGTGCGTTCAATTTATTCTTTTTTAGGCCATGTAGGTTTTTATAGGCAGTTCATCAAAGATTTCTCAAAGCTTAGTTAACCCATGTGTAGGCTATTACAAAAAGATGTAGAATTCAACTTTGCTGAAGCGTGCAAACAATCTTTTGACAATCTTAAGAGTCGTTTGACTTCAGCTCCCATTTTATAGCCCCCTAATTGGAACTATCCTTTTGAAATTATGTGTGATGCCAGTAATCATGCCGTGGGAGCTGTTCTAAGGCAAAGAATAAAAAAAGAACCCCATGTGATTTATTATGCTTCAAAGACTTTAAATGCAACCCAATGCAATTACTCCACCATTGAAAAAGAACTCTTAGCCATTGTGTTTGCTTTGGAAAAATTTCACCCATATTTACTTTTGACCAAAGTCATTGTATTTTCTGACCATGTAGCCCTCAAATTTCTACTGAAAAAGAAAAAGGCTAATCCTCAGCTAATTCGTTGGATTTTGTTATTGCAGAATTTGATATGGAAATTTGAGATAAGAAAGAAAGTGAGAATTTAGTGGCTAATCATCTCAGCCGCTTACCAATACACGATGATGATCAGCCCATCTGAGATGATTTTCCTGATGATACTTTGTCTTCTGTGCAGGCTGTGACCCCTTGGTATGCACATTTGGTCAATTATTTGGCTACTAGCACATTTCCTAAGGATACAACCACGCATATCAAGAATAAGTTGAAAGCTGAATCCAAATACTATGTTTGGGATGATCCGTACCTTTGGAAGTTATATGTTGATCAGGTAATTCGCTATTGTGTTGATGAATCGGAAGCCATCTCTATTCTTCAATTCAACCATGCTTTAGAATGTAGAGGTCACTTTGGTCCCAAACATACAGCCCAAAAAGTTTTGCATTCTGGTTTTTACTGGCCAACTATATTTCGCGATGCCTACCCATATTGCAAGGCTTGTCCCAATTGTCAACGTATAGGTAACATCAATGCAAAAAGCCAAATGCCATTGACTTCGATCCTTATTTGCGAGATATTTGATGTATGGGCTATTGATTTCATGGGTCATTCCTACTTTCCTCAGGTTATAAGTATATTTTGCTTACTGTAGATTATGTTTCCAAGTGGGTTGAAGCCAAAGCTACAAAAACTAACGATGTTAAAATGGTAGTTTCTTTTGTGAAAAGTAATATTTTTGTCAGGTTTGGAATTCCTAGGGTTATCATTAGTGACAGAGGAACCCATTTTTGCAATAAGATTATTGCTAATCTATTTCAGAAGTATGGTGTAACTCACATGACCTCCATTGCTTACCACCCCCAAACGAGTGGCCAAGCGGAAATTTCTAACAGAGAAATCGAGTCCATACTTGAGAAGACTGTTAAACCATTAGGGAAGGACTGGAGCCATCAATTGGAAGATGCTTTATGGGCATACAAGATAGCTTACAAAACTCTGATAGGCATGTCGCCCTATCACTTGGTGTATGGCAAACCTTGCCATTCACCTGTCGAAATTGAACACAGAGCTTATTAGGCGGTCAAGCAATTTAATATGGCTAGTACAGTTTTTGAGGAGCACAGGAGGTTGCAACTTCAAGAGTTGGAGGAAATTTGCAACGAGGCATATGAGAACTCACGCATTTACAAAGCAAAGACCAAAGCATTATATGATGCCAATTTATTCTGTAAGACTTTTGAGGTCGGCCAAAAGGTACTTATGTATCACTCCCATCTTAAATTATTTCCTGAAAAACTCCAATCTAGATGGATTTGACCTTTTGTTGTGACTGACGTTTGTACTCATGGTACTATCAAGATTCGCAGCTTAGACACTGACAAAATTTTCAAAGTCAACGGCCATAGGTTGAAACCATTTTATGAGGTTGGGGAAGCCCAACTTGTGGAAGAAATTCTTCTATCCACTCCGGAATACACTGAATAAACCTAAGATTGTCTAGCCAAAGACTATAAAGAAAAGTGCTTTTAGGAGGCAACCCACGCCAGTTTTACTTAGTTATTTAATTTTATTATTTCTTTTTCCATAATTTCTCTTTAAATCTTCTGATTAAGTTATTTCTATGATGTTTTCTATATAATTGTAGGTTTAGAAAAATGTAAAAGTAATATCGAATTGATCAGAGGAGATTTCTATGCACAAGGGACTCACAAAAGAAGGTTGCCGGTCTTTAGCTGGCCTATAAAAGGGCAAGTCAATTTCTAGAGATAAGCCGCCTGCCTTTGGCCAGCCTTTCCAATTTATGCCGTCGGCCTTAGTCCGGCCTAAATACCCCTTCGACCTTTTCCCTCTTTTTAAACCCTAGACCTCCCTCTCTTTCCCTCACAACCGCTTAACCCCTTTCTTTTTCCTTCTCCTCTCCTTTTCTCTCCAAAATCAACACCCAATCCACCTTCCACGATCACAAAATCCTTATCTTCCATCTTCTACAACCATTCTACAAAACACAACCAACACCCACCTCCACCATGAGAGAGAAGCATTGTGCAAGGAAACCCACCAGCCACCACACCAAACGGCATGCACCAGCTACTTCTGATAGCTCCGGCGAGGACCATGGTCAGCCATCCACCAAGATCCCACATGAGGCAGCCACTTCCTCTTCACAAAGTAAGGCCGACCACCCTTCCACGGGTTCTCCCTTGTCCGCTCTCCATGGCTAACTTGATTTCACTTTACCGCTCCATGGGCAGCAATTTCAGTAGCTTACCAAGCAACCCGTCGTGCAAAGAAAGTTTCTTGACAGTCATATGATCGGGTACGTGATCTCATCACTCATACTGGTTGGTTGGAATTTTTTGATGTGCATTTACCTTCGTTTATGGAACTATGTGAATTTTATAGCACTTTTGAATTCCATGTTAATGTTATAACTGGCCTAGCTAGACCGGATATTATCCAGTTTCGTTTATGTGATAAACTGTTTTCTTTTTTCCATTAATGAATTTAATGTAGCTCTTGGTTTCTTTACCACTGATGAGTTGAGTGGGTTTGATTATGTAAGTGGTTGTGTTGATTACCCATCCTCATTCAACCCCCAAGATAGTTATAGAGAATTGACTGGTTTACCTGAAGTCGTTTATGATTCTGGCTCATCTCGAGATTCCTATCTCATTGACCTAGTCCTTAAGTACCTTCACAATTTACTGGCCTATTCCTTTTTTAGAAGAGCCAATTCACCGACTATTGTCACTAAAGTGAAATTACTATTTTTATATCGCATGTCTCATGGTCTCCTTATTAACTTAGGTTATTTTATGGTAACTCAGTTTGCCCAGGTCATTACATTCAAACGCCTTTTGATAATAGGTCATTTTATCACACACCTTGCTATTTGTCTTGCCTCCTTTGACCCAAACAACAATGACCTGCACATCGCACATTTTATGGCACCCTTAGATAATAGAAATCTTTATAATATGGGATTACTAACCGGGTAAATGGCCACATAGTTTTTGCACCTGCAGGTCCCATTATTCCAGCTTCCCAGTGTGTTTTTCGTACCACTGCACCTTATGCTCCTCTTGTACAACCTTGGAGCCAACACTTCAGCAGATTGATTCCCACCTCACAGCAGTTGAGACGTGACTTACATCCCTAGAGGAGGTTGTCCACCAGATTAGCAGTAGTCTGCAAGCCCTGTGTCAACACATGGGCGTCCCACCACACGCCTAAGCTCACCATTTTAAACAGGGCAGCATCTTCTCCACTTCCTCTTTTCTTTACTTTGTTTATTTTTCTTACATTGAGGACAATATTTAGATTAAGTGTGAGGAGAATGTTTGCTCTGCTTAATATGTATTGCTAATTGCTTTGCTTTAAAAAAAAACCCAAAAATTATGATGATTGAGATTTACATCTAGCTGTTACAGTATTTTCCATCTCAAATGTCTCTTGCCTAGCTAATCACTAAGATGCTAGTTAATTTTCGATCACTTTTGAAAATCAATTTTGTTAGCCGTTTTCTTTTCATGATTATTTAGTGCACAATATATGTTTTATGTTAATTTTTTCATGTTAGGTTCACTAAGGTTTAGATACTTAGCTAAGGCTTGTTAATATATATGCATTAATTTCTGTATGTTTTGATGAACTATTGCATATTTTGGAAACTAAGTTTAACCTCTTATGGATTTTGCCAAGTTTGATTGTCTTTAAATACTTATGCGATAGTTGTACTCTTCCTTTTTAATAAATAATGAGGGTAAGAATTAAAACACTCCTCTACTCACCTACTTTAGGTGTACCATCAAAGGTTGGTTCATGTGGTTCGACTCTTGTTCCTCTTAAGCATAGTTGAAAAATAATAGATACAAAATCTTTAATAGGCTATATGAATGGAGGAAACCTTTATTGGGAGAGTTAACCCCTAAAAAGGTCCTGATAAAACTTGAAATATGGCCCAAAAAAATAAAATACAAATAAAGCGAAAATGGTGAACACGAGTCGAGCTAGTAGCCACCTAAAGCTGTTGATTTTCAATGCGATAGGCAAGCTCTTAAAAGCCCAAAAGAAAAAAGAAAGAGAATAAGAAGAAGAAAAGGGAGAGAGAAACATAATTACATTTGTGTTTTTAGGTAATTTTACTTGTTATTTCTGAAGGGTTGATTTGGATTTCTTAGTGTACATAATTAATTAAGAAATGAATTAAATTGCTTGTGTTACAAAAACATTGAATTAAGCCTTAGCCTTGTATTTATTCATTGGTCCAACCTTTCACGAAAACTTATAATTTATTAAATGTGTAGATCACTTTATTGTCATATTTATTAAACTATATACAATCGTTGATTTGATTTGGTGTAGAAAATGATCAGCATAATAGTTGATGCTTGAGGGCAAGCTTCATTTAAGTGTGGGGATGTTTGTTGAGATGCAAATATCAATTATTTTTCATATATTTTTCCTTATTTTTAGCTAAATAAATTAGCTATTTACATGTTTTAATTGTTTATTTCAGGTAATAGAGGTCCTGGAGCAAAAAAGAGTTAAAAAAGAGAAAATCTGGATTTTCTTAGCCGCGTGCATGACTGCACCCATGGGAAACTGGTCCACCGTGCAGAATCTCGGGACTTAATTCGATTTTTGAAGACTCCTATCTTGTGAAAACCACTTCAGATTTGATCAGATTTGATTTAGATTTTGTAATCAAAATTTTAGATTATTTAAGATTCTCATCTTATCCCAAGAATTATATTTTATTTAGGACTCTCTTCTTTAGCTTTTCTACTATAAATAGGGCACTCTGTAGAGGAAATGGATAATCTAGATCTCTAATTCTCTTCTAGTTTTCATTATCAAATTATGTGTGGCTAATTGCATTTGATCTAGCCAAGGATAATCAAGGTCTATTCGCCTAAAGGATTGTGAGATTTATTCTTTAATGAAATTTCTTTATTTTTGGTATCTATTTGTTTTTTTATTTAATTCTATTATTTTGTGGTTGAGTGCAATTTGAGCTCATTGCTATTTGGCCATTAAAAATAATACACAGTCATTCAAAACAATCGAATAAGTAATTGTTTGGTTTTTTTGACATTTGTGACAATTAATATTGATTTGTTAAGAAAATAAATGGAATAATTTAAATGGACCATGCGTGTGAGTTTATTAATTAGTGTTGGGTCTTTCTCACCTTAATGCTACTAATAAATTAAATTCTAATTAATGGGGTTATTTATTAATTAGGAAATAATTAACGAGCGTCTCTTAATTATTCTACGATTAAGGAAAGATTGGCTGCCTATGCATATCTAGTAGCTATAACTAACATATCAATTATAGGAATTTAATCTTTTGCATTGTGATCAATCCAAAATGAATGGATCATGATTACTCCTTGGCTGTATATCTTTAACTATTGATTTCTTATTACAATTATTTTAATTTCTTATTTTAATTAAATTATTTCTTTTTTATCAACTCTAAAAATCCCCATTTTTTTTTATTTTTATTTCTGGTTTTGAAAGTCATTTTATTATTATTTTGCATATTCTTCGTGGTTCGATACCCTGCTTGCCGCTAACACAATTTATTTGTTATTAGCTGGAAAATGGAATTATTTCTTGGTGACTTTGACACCCATCACATGTATTGATACTCCACCTAAAAATGGAATTTTCAAACATAAAAATCGGCATCTTTTAGAAGTCGCTAGAGCTCTCTTATTTCATATGAAAATTTCTAAAGACTTTTGGGTTAATGCAATATCCACAACTTGTTATTTAATTAATCGCATGCCTTCTTTTATTCTTCAGGGTGATATTCCTTACAATATCTTGTTTTCAATTGAACTACGTATCTTTGGATGTACTTGTTTTGTTTGTGATGTCCAACCACATGTAACAAAATTGGATCCCAAATCTCTCAAGTGTGTTTTTCTAGGGTACTTTTAACATCAAAAAAGGTATTATTGCTTTTCTCATGAATTTAATCGGTATCTTGTGTCCAATGATATTATATTTTTTAAGTATACTCCTTTCTTCCCTCCATCATCTCATTATGACATTCAAGTGGAGGAAAATGGTATTTTGGTTTATATAGTTTGTCCTCAATCTAGTTTCCAAAGTGCTCCTACTCTTTATGCTTCTATAATAGATCGGCCTCCTATTGTTCACATTTATTCTAGACGAGTAGAGACTCCTGACTTTGATCCACTACCAACTTTTTCATCAAATGATTCTACTAGTCCTACTATTTCTCCTCAATTTGATCTTGATATTCCCATTGCTCTTCACAAAGGTAAACATAATTGCACCTATCCTATCTCCTAATTTGTGTCTTATGATCAATTATCATCTGGATCTCGTTGTTTTGTCACTACTTTAGATTCTATTTCAATTCTTAAAATTGTGGGTGAAGCATTATCTCATCATGGCTGGCGAACTGCAATGGAGGATGAAATACAAGCTTTAGAGACTAATGGTACTTAGGAATTGGTAGCATTGCCCCCAGGCAAGCGAGCCATTGGTTATAAGTGGGTGTTTACAGTCAAAGTCAATCTTGATGGGTATCTTGCTCGCCTCAAGGCCGGATTGGTTGAAAAATGCTATGCCCAAACTTATGGAATTGATTATTCTGACACATTTTCCCCAGTTTCCAAGTTAACCTCAATTTGATTATTTATCTCTATAGCAACTACTTATGCTTAGTCATTACACCAACTAGATATAAAAGAAATGTTTTCCTTCATGGTGACCTTTAGGAGGAAGTCTATATTGAGCAACCACCTAGTTTTGTTGCTCAGGGAGAGTCAGGTAAGGTTTGCAAACTTCATAAATCTCTTTATGGTTTGAAATAAAGTCCTTGAGCTTGGTTTGGCAGATTCAGTGAGGTTGTACAACAATTTGGATTGCATAAGAGCAAATGTGAAAATTGAGTTTTCTATAGAAATTGTGACAATGGATTGATCTTGTTGGTAGTGTATATGGACGACATTATTATCACATGCACTAATAGTGCAGGCATTTCATCTATGAAATTATTTCTTCAGTCTTAATTTCATGCAAAAGATTTGGGCTCATTGAAATATTTTTTAGAAATTGAAGTTTCAAGGTGTATCATAAAGAAAATATGTTCTTGATTTGTTGGCAGAAATAATGAAATTGAGTTCTAAGCTTAGTAATACGCTGATGACTCTAAATCTTCAACTCATCACAATAGTTAGTGAAGCGTTCAAGGATCATGAGATATATAAGAGGTTAGTGGAAAGGTTGAACTACTTAATAGTGACCAATACAGACATTGCATATTTAGTTAGTGTAGTGAGTCAATTTATGTCCTCTCTTACTATTGCTTATTAGGAAGCATTGCAACAGATATTATGTTACTTGAAAGGAGCTCTAGGACATGGTCTCTTTTATAGTAATCATGGACAATCAGACATTGAATGCTTTACTGATGCAGACTAGGCATGCTTGAAAGTTGACAGAAGGTCAATGATAGGATATTGTATTTTCATGGGAGGTAATTCAGTGTCATGGAAGAGTAAGAAGTAAAATGTGGTCTCTTGATCTAGTAATGAATCTGAGTATTAAGCCATGGCACAAGCTGCATGTGAAGTAATGTGGATAGGACAATTATTAGAAGAGGATGGCTTCAAGATTTCTTCACCCACCACACTATGGTGTGATAATCAAACAACCATCCACATTGCCTCTAATCCAGTTTTTCATGAATGAACCAAGCATATTGAAATTAAACTGTCACTTTATTCGTGAGAAATTCAACAAAAAAATAATATGCACAGGACATATCAGAACTGGAGAATAGTTAGGAGATATCTTTATTAAGGCTTTGAATAGACCTCAGATTGACTATATTTGTAACAAGTTTGGTGCGATTAATATCTATATTCCAACTTGAAGGGAATGTTAAAGAAAATATTTATTTTCTTATTAGCTTGATTAGATATGATATTAATTCCTAATTAGCATGATTTGAGAGCATGATTATAGGGCATGATTTCAGGAGTTAACTTCTTTTCTAGTCCACATCTATGTATATAAATATGTACTCTCATCTTATTTCTATATACAACATAATAAAACATATTTTTGGACTAGGCCCAGACCTGTTATTTAATAGAATATCAGAGCCTTCCATCCGATGTTGAGCCTCCCATTTGTATTTGGGCTAGGCGTAATGTGCCTCCCATTTGTATTTTATGCTAAGTTAGTCTAGACGTGAGGAGAGTGTTGAGAATATGCTTCTTCCATCAGTTAGGTTGTAAAAATATATATTAGTAATAAAGCCTTGACAATCATCTCCTCATAAGCCAGCTTTTGAAGTCAGTTAGTCCCATGCCTATTATTTAACAATCTACAAGTTTAGGTTTTGCATACTTATTAGGAGAAATAAATAAAAAATTCCAAACTTTAGACATTAACAATTATATCCAAACAATTGCAAATATTTTTTTTTTGTACTCACACTTAAATTTCTTTTTTTAAATTAACAAAAATATAACGTAAGTCATAATCTTAACCAAAATCCTAAATATACAAATTTATATTATAAATAAATTATGAAAAAAAATTATAAACTTTAATAATCTTAATAATTTTACCACTATTTTTTTAAAAAATAAAATTACCATAAACTTTTAATTAAATATTATATATATGTTAATTTTTTTATTTTAAATTCTATAACTATTTACATATTTAATTATAATATATTTATAGGTAAATATTTATTACGTTAATTTTTATATTATAAATTATTTATCTTATTATATTTATTGCTTTTATTTTATTTTTGCTCTTTATCTTTATTTCACTAAAAAAATAATTTTTATTTAATATTAAATTATTTATTAATATTATATCTCTTCCTATATTTTTTTTCACTGCAACATAATAAAAAAAGTACACACATATTATCTCCTTCAAATACATATATATATATATATCAATAAGACCAACTTGCTCTAAAATGTTGATATTGCACTGCAGTGTAAAGTGCATAATTCCTCATTCTAATTAGTTTCAAGTATATACATAAATTGTAATCATTTGTCCTTTTTAGAGTACTGGTAGTATTAAAGCCTAGTTTCAATTAGTTTCAAGTAGAATCTCTAGTATTGTAACAGCCTAAATTTCGAATAGTTATCAATGTTAGGACTCCAACCATTCGAAAGTGACTGAAACCTTAACAGGTCTTATATTATCATTATACGTTATATTTCATGTCATTTCTTTTCGATTCATTCCATCACATTTCACATTCACATTAATGCATACATATTCATACATGTATATTCGTTAAACATTCATATGCATGCATTCATAAATATCATAGGCATGAGACATTTGTATAAGAGATACCAGTCCCCATCACCATTCAGTCAAATCATGTTTCATTAACTACAGTGGTTATACAATCCTATGCCTACTCATAAACAATTATGTTACATCATCTTTTAACATTCATCATTACATGACCATTTCCTAGGGCAACAATAATAACTATACATATTCCTATTCAATACTATTTCATCTTTTCGAGCCATTATAGCATCCTTGTGAAAAATGAGTAAAGGGCAAGGGGAAAGGAAGATGACATATAAAAAGTGGTAAGCTATTTGAATAACTTAGGTAAATAGACACATAAAATATTCATTCATTCATAAAAATATTAACTTTCATGCTCGTTTATGCAACATAGACAAAAATTTCACATAACTTTGCATATAAAGTGATTACGTCCCCATAGAATTCTCGACCCGGACACATTGAAGCATGCTCCCAAGGTTTTGACTCGAACATGCCGAAGCATGCTCCCAAGGTCTTTGTTAAACTCAGACTGCGTTAGTAGCTCCTAAGCCATTGTTAATTTAAGTATAGTGTTGAATGCATCCTTTGGCTATTTGGACTTACTGTATACTTATACCAAGAAGCTTCATTCAACCATCTTGGCATTACATTACCTTTATTTTCATCATCATTTATGTGAATTTATCATTCTTTTCATTAAGTTTATAGTTCATCCATAAATCATTGCATTATTATAGATCAACAATATTATGCAATGCATCATACTTCGTAAATCTAATGCAGGAAACCTAATATCATGATGCATGAAAATGTTGTAAAGATTTAATTTTAACTATTGTCATCCATCATAAAAAATTGGCATCCATTCACCTGGACAATTACTGTCATGATGAATCTTCGTCCTTTTACTGCTACCTTTGATTTTTGAGGTGTGGTCCTACATTTTGACAAACTTAAGATTATATACAAGCCATTTAAACTCTTTTTATACTATAATACATATTTCCATACTTTCCCACATAACATTACATCACTTCATACTTTATACTTAATTAAAAGTTATTGTCCGATTTTCTTTGGTAATCTAGTTCAGAACCGAAGGGTACGGGTTGAACCTTTTTACTCTCATTTGGTTCTCGAACCATTTCTCTCACTTAACCAAGTAATGCCTTTACTGCATCCCTCAGTTGCTGAACCATAAATCTAACCGAGCAATACCTCTTTAGTATTCTTCTATACCATATTACATTATCTAGTCGAATGATACCTCGGTTACATCTTTCGACTACCAAGCTATATTGTTGACCTAGTCAAACAATGTCTCGACATCTTCATTTAATCTCTTTATTATATTCTTTACCAGGTCATGAAATGTCTTGGTAGCATCCTTCAACTACCTATTATGACTCGGTTAGAAGTTTAGTTCTGATGGTAGGGCTACTATTCCAACTACCAGAAACTGGATTTTTCCCAAAAGGTCAAAACTAGCTTCTTATATTTCCAGTATAACCAAACCTATTAAAATCACATTATCACATCAAAATACATTCCTCAACTTCTATCATGATCATTTAGCTTCAAAGTATTAACATTTGACAATTCACATATCATCAAACATCACATTTCATGCATTTGTTCATCACTACTTGTAGGAGGCATTTTCTGCAATTTCATTCAAAACTCCTAAACTCGTTGCTAATTCAACATACAACAACATATTTGGAGTTTCCTAACATAAACACATACATTACACTCCCTTTCATCAAGACCAAGCATGCATTTACACATTTCATCAAAATCATGGTTCTAACCCGAAAACATCGACATTAATTATCTATCTCTCAAATCTGCATGCATGTTCTATTTTTCATTAAGAGTAAGCATGCATTTACACATTTCATCAAAATCGTGGTTCTAATCCAGAAACATCAACATTCATCGATCTATCTCTTAAATATACTAACTAACCTATTTTTAGGACGATCAGAGCAGGGGAGCTTGAATCACTCAAAGTCTTGCCAGTTTCCCTATGTGTGATTAGCTCGATCCCTTGATCTACCACTCACCTATGCTTCCCTTGACCTCTTTGGTTAATCTGCAAACTCCTAACTATTTATATCTTATTTTCTCTCAATTCCTTGTAGTTCAGCTTTCTAGGCATAATTGCTTAGTGTAGGAGAAGAATTTCTATGTGAAAACCTTCTCCTGTCATAACCTTCTCCCTTTTATAGAGAGAATGGCTCGGCACAGGTACAGTCACCGAGCTTGTGGTTCTGTTACAGACCTATAATTCTACAATTTTTCTTTTAGCTTTCCATGAACTTCAATCATTCATTTTCATCCTTTAAAACTTTTACATTTTACATTTTGGTCCTTAATACATTTCTTTTAACCTTTGTTCACTTTGCTGATCCAATTTCTAAATATTCCATGAATATTCTATTCAAGAATTTAGATTTCAATATCAGAGAACTATCAAGTGTTACATTCTTCCCTCTGATAGCATCGCAAATCGGGCAAATATGTTTAAGTTTTATTGCATGATTGCATGTGTGCTTTTCATATTTTACACTTTCTTGTGTTTTTTTTTGTTATAAAAAGTTTTAGGTAGAAATTTAAGCAATGGATTGGATATGGCTTAAAGTTTGTGCAGAAAAGGATCAATATTTGGTTAAGTATGGGAAAACCAGGATGAGTCGCGACCATGATTTTTAGGCATGAAGGCATGATGCATGCCAGCAGATTTGGACAGTAACCGCGAGCATTAAAGTTGCAGGCACGACTTCAATAGTCGTGGGCATGACATATCCCACTAGAAGCCAGAAACTGCCTATTTTTGCTAGAGAGTTGTGTTGTTTCACAAGTGAATAAAAAATGCTCCCGCCAAAAGCCAGTTAAAGCACCCATTTGTCTAGCCAATCATCTTAAAAACTGCCATCCTCTCTTTTCCTATAAATTCAAGTCTAAAACAAGAGGAAGGGATAGAATTATGCAGCATTAAAAATCAAAGTTAAAAACTTAGAATAAGATTGATTAACATCACTTACATTGTTCGTGCAAGAAACATATCAAGGAGTTCCTTGAGGTGTGTCGTCCTCCAAAGGCTAAAGTTTGATTACTTTTATCTTCTCCTGTTCATTAAAACTTCTTGTATGTTGCTCTTCATTATTCTCTACTCAAAACAAACAGTGTAATATTGGTATTCTCAATAAATGCTTCTTTAAGTTATCTTTTTATCTTTGTTTAAATCAAATTACTAGTTATATTCTCATAAGGAAATAATTCAGTAAGATCAAAGAGATAGAATTCACTTTAATGCAATAAACATTTAAGTAAGTTTGCATGTTGAATCATTAACTCAGTTTATCAAATTTAAGTCTAACTTGTTGTAATAATCAAAGAATAAGATTTAGGATTAATCTTTGGTAGAGTAAGGCATTTGTTGTAGGTAGAAATACATATAATAAATAGAGTAATCCTACATAGAAAGGTTGGATTATATTTTACCAAGTGCAATTAAAGATGCACTTATTGCATGTATACACGTTTTGTTTAAAGAGAAGAACATCTTATGCATGATCAACAACTCTAAGTACTTTGCTATAATTCTTACTATTTAAGTTAAATAATATATTAGGTTGAAGTATAAGTAAAATAATAAATTAAATTCATAATATTTTTTTGCTATAAACATAAGTGTTAGGAATAAGTAGCCAGGGGACATAACATGTTCCTCATGGGAATGATCTTATTATTACTACATTGTGATCCATACACTTGCGGGTAAGAGATCCACCACCAAGTTTTTGGCGCCATTGCCGGGGAATAATGTTTTGTCATTAGCAAAAATTCTTGTGTGATTTACAACATTTTTTTTTGAAATATTAATTACTAACTTTTGGTAGAGATATAGATTTATTAACGTGTATGCCAAGCACTAGATCTTCAACTAATGATTTGGAGGAATTTCAGCCTGAGATCGAGAAGTTTCTTTCAAAACAAAAAAAGAAAAAGAAAAGACGAAACTCAAGAGTCATGATTGAACGAGATCCAGCACCACCACAACAAAGGTTGATGGACTACGTCATTTCGAGCCTTAATGGTTCTCAAAAGGGAGTCGTACGTCCACCAGTTAATGCTAACCAATTTGAAATAAAACCTGCCTTATTACAAATGATTCAAAATAGTGTGCAACTTTATGGATTACCCAGTAAAGACCCAAACTCTCATATAGCCAGTTTTTTAGAGATATGCGACACATTTAAAGTAAATTATGTGCAAGCGGAAGCCATCAAGCTTCGTCTTTTTCCTTTCACATTGAAGGATAAAGCGAAGGCTTGGTTAAATTTGTTACCACCGAATTCAATCACTACTTGGGAATAATTAGCCCAGGCATTCCTATCTAAATACTTTCCATTAGCAAAAACTACTAGACTTATAAAGGAAATAACCTCATTCACCCAACATGATAATGAATCTTTATATGAGGCATGGGAGCGTTATAAAGAACTTCAGCGAGTTTGCCCACACCATGGCCTCCCTCAAAATATATTGATTCAAACCTTCTACAATGGGGTAAATTCTTCTACAATAGGTGCTATACATTCTATGGCAGGATGGTCGTTAATGAAGAAAACAATAAACGATGCATTCGAATTGTTGGAAGAGATGGCCAACAACAACAGTATATGGCCAACCGAAAGGGCCCAGGTAAGTCGTTCTAATGTTACTCTTAGTCCTTCTTCTTCTTCTTTAAAACTTCAGTTAAAAAGGTGCATAATTAGATTCATTAATGATAATGCAAGCACAAATCTCTACTTTAGCACATAAGATTGATAACTTGAATATAAATAAATCCACACCTTTTAGTTGTGATAATTGTGGTCAAATTCGACATGTATCAAGAGAATGTAATTATAATCATCCGAATATGGAGGAACAAGTGAACTACATCTAAGGACAAGTTCGCAGTAATCCTTATTCGAATAATTATAATTATGGATATAGGAATTATCCCAACATGTCTTGGAGAAATAATGATAACCAAAGAAGAGGAAACCAAGTTAATCAACCTCATGATAGGATAGGGCATTTGACAAATAAAATTGATAAGTTTTTAGATGGAATTAATAAAAAAATGAGCAGTCAAGATGAAAACTTTAAATGGTTAGAAACTAAGTTTGACCAACTTTTCAAAAACCATTCTTCATCTATACATAACTTGGAAGTACAAGTAGGGCAACTTAAGAAAAAAATTAGCAGTCAAGATGAAAACTTTAAATGGTTAGAAACTAAGTTCAATGAACTTTTCAAAAACCATTCTTCATCTATACATAACTTGGAAGTACAAGTAGGGCAACTTGCCAATGCCATTCCGTCACGTGGGATGGGAACCCTTCCAAGTAATACTAAAAAGAATCCTAGGGAGAATGTTAATGCAGTTGTTTTAAGAAGTGAAAAAGTTGTAGAGAATGTAGTTCCTTTGGGTATTGATGCTAACATTTTGAGTAATGATTCTGTTGAGCCGATTGTTGAACCGTGCAAGGAAGAAAATTCTGCAGGTATAAAAGAAAAGGACAATGTGAAAGTTCTTCAACCAAGTTCACCTTTTCCATAAAGGCTCAAGAAGCAAGAGCAAGATAAGCAATTCTTAAACTTCATTAATAAACTAAAAAATTTACACATCAATATGTCCTTTATAGAAGCCATTACATAAATTCCAAACTACGAAAAATTTCTTAAAGATTTAATCTCAAGGAAATGTAGTTGGGAAGATGTGTCAATGGTTACATTAACTGAAGATTATAGTTCCATAATTTCAAGTAAATTACCAACTAAACTTAAGGATCCCAGAAGTTTCACCATACCATGTAGGTTGGGTGAGGTAGATTTTTCGAGATGCCTTTGTGACTTAGGAGTAAGTACTAACTTAATGCCATTATATGTTTTTAAGAAATTATGTTTAGAGGATGAAGTAAAACGTACTAATATGGTTCTACAACTTGCTGACCAATCTATTAAAAGACCTTATGGCATTATTGATGATGTTCTTATTAAAGTTGATAAGTTTATTTTTCCAACTGACTTTGTTATACTTGATGTTATTTATGATGAAAATTGTCCTCTCATTTTAGGAAGACCATTCATGAATACGAGAAGGGCATTTGTAGATGTGTCGGAAGGAAAAGCAATCCTTAGGATAGGAGAGGATACCATTGAGTTTCATATAGGTAAGGCCATGAAATATCCTATGGATGAAGGTATTTGCATGAAAATAGACATAATTGATGCATGTGTAAATGAAATGTTTGCATTAGAAGATGACTTTGAACATGAAAATGAAGATGCAATTAATGATTTTGAGATATGCTTTCCTAGGTAAAGATCACACACTTCCAATAATCATTTCTAACAAATTAACTAAAGATCAAGAAAATGATTTGTTGACTATTGTTAGAAAAAGGATTAAAAGTATATGATGGCAAATTTCTGATCTTAAAGGTATAAGTCCTAATCGGGTAATGCATCACATTCATCTAGAAGATGGACATGTACCTAGAGCAGAAAGACAAAGGAGACTAAATCCTAATATGAAGGAAGTACTGAAAAAGGAGATCATAAAGCTGTTAGATGCAAGGATAATTTACCCAATTTCAAATAGTCAATGGGTTAGTCCAATTCAATGTGTTCCTAAGAAAGAGGGGATGACTGTAGTAAAAAGTGAAAATGGTGAACTAATCCCTAATAGGACCACTACAGGATGGAGGGTATGCATCACTTTTTGTTGCCATTCATAGAGCAAATGCTATAAAGGATTGCCGGTCATGCTTTCTATTGCTTTCTTGATGGATATTCGGGATATTTTCAGATTTTCATATTCCCAAATGACCAAGAGAAAACTACATTTACTTGTCCATTTGGTACATTTGTATATAGACGCATGCCATTCAGATTATATAATGCACCTGCAACATTCCAACTTTGTATGACAGTTATTTTTAATGACTTAATAGAAGAAATCGTGGATGTGTTTATGATTGATTTCTTTATTTATGGTAATTCTTTTGAAAGTTTTTTGAAAAATTTGGACCTAGTGTTATCAAGATGTGAAAGTGCTAATCTAGTTCTCAATTGTGAAAAATGCCATTTCATGTTGCTAAGGGTAATTTATTGGGGCATAAGATTAATAAAGATGGAATTCAAATGGATAGAGCAAAGATAGATGTCATAGAAAAATTACCTCCTCCTACTACGGTAAAGGGAATTCAATCTTTTCTAGGTCATGCAGCGTTTTATAGGAGGTTTATAAAGAATGTTTTTGTCATTGGTAAATCGTTAACCAATTTACTTGTAAAGGATGTTCCATTTGATTTTTCATAAGAATGTTTAAATGCCTTTAACACTTTGAAGAATGCATTTGTAAGTGCACCAATTATGGCAAAACCTTATTGGGAATTACCATTTAAAATTATGTGTGATGCTAGTGATATTGATGTTGGTTGTGTTTTAGGGTAGAGACGTGATAAGAAATTACATGTTATATATTATGCTAGCCATATTTTAACTAGTACTCAAATGAATTATACAACTACGGAGAAAGAAAGGTTGGCTATGGTATATGCATGTGATAAATTCAGATCATACTTATTAGGATCAAAAGTCATAATCTATATTGATCATTATGCATTAAAATACTTGTTTGCTAAGAAAGATGCTAAGTCGCGTCTCATTAGGTGGGTGTCATTATTGCAAGAATTTGATATTCAGATTAACAATAAGAAGGGATCTAAAACTTTGGTTGCTAATCATATATTTCGTTTAGAAGATGAGAAAGGTCCAATAGGAGAGTCTACGGTTATTAATGAAAGTTTCCCTGATGATAATTTGATGTTAGTACAACATGTTCACACACCTTGGTATGTTGATATTCAAAGAATAAGATTTAGGATTAATCTTTGGTAGAGTAAGGCATTTGTTGTAGGTAGAAATACATATAATAAATAGAGTAATCCTACACCAAAAGGCTGGATTATATTTTACCAAGTGCAATTAAAGATGCACTTATTGCATGTATACATGTTTTGTTTAAAGAGAAGAGCATCTTATGCATGATCAATAACTCTAAGTACTTTGTTGTAATTCTTACTAATTAAGTTAAATAATATATTAGGTTCAAGTATAAGTAGAATAATAAATTAAGTACTTTGTTGTAATTCTTACTAATTAAGTTAAATAATATATTAGGTTCAAGTATAAGTAGAATAATAAATTAAATTCATAATATTTTATTGCTGTAAATGTAAGTGTTAGGAATAAGTAGCTAGTGGACATAACATGTTCCTCGTGGGAACAATCTTATGATTACTACATTGCGATCCGTATACTTGCAGGTAAGAGATCCACCACCACCCTCCTTTAAGAACATTCCTTCTTAAATGTTCATCATACATGATTTTTGTACACATAACATATTTATAGAACATGACATTAACTTATCATTCCATACATAACATATCGTTATCCATTTCAATATCTTACATTAAATTAAAGGGAAAACATTTTGTATTCATCGCTCAAGTATGTAACAAGTAGAGGTACTACTAAACCATAGATTCCTTATTTTCCCAGGTATATTCCTCTATATTATGGTGGTTCTACAACACTTTTACCATGGGTATCTCCTTGTTCCTAAGTCTATTGATCTACGTGTCTAGAATCTGTACAAATTGCTCAATGCAGGTGAGATTCTCTAAAATCTCGAACTTTAGCTCTCTAAGAACCTTATATACATCTGAAACATGCTTTCTCAGGATCGATATGTGGAGCACTAGATGAATCAGTTCCATAGAGGCACATAAATCAAGCTTGTAGGTAACATCACTCAACTTCTGAATTATTTCAAATGGTCTAATGTACCTAGGAGCTAACTTACCATTTTTACCAAATCAAACTACCCCTTTTTTTGGAGATACCTTCAGTAAAATCATGTCCCCTCTTGAAACATTTGTTGCTTTTGTCTTACATCAACACAACTCTTTTTCTTGGTGATTGTGATCCTGAGTCTTTCCCCAATTATAGGAACCATGCTGTTGATGATCTCTACAATCTTAGGTCCAACCAAAGCTCGTTCTCTAACCTCTTCCCAACATATTGGAGATCTACACTTCCTTCCATACAATGCCTCATACAGAGCCATTCTGATGCTAAAATGGTAGTTGTTTTTGTAAGAAAACTCCACTAATGGTAGATGTTGCCTCCATAAACCTCTGAAGTCCAACACATACATCTGAAGCATATCTTCTATCATATGAATGGTCCTATCAGATTGCACATCTGTTTGCAGATGGAAGGTCTTGCTAAAGTCTAGTCGTGTATCCATAGCATTCTGTAGACTTCTCAAGAATCATGAGGTAAACTGAGGTCCTCTTTCATATATGTTAAAAGTGGTGTACCATGTAGTCTGATGATCTCCTTCATGTATATTTGTGCTAACTTATCCACTGAATACCCAGTCATGAGTGGTATGAAGTCCACTGACTTTGATATTCTGTCCCCTATGTTGAGTCATATTTGTTGGAGCTGATAGGTAACGCTACAACAAAATCTATAGAGATGTGTTCCCACTTCTATTCTGAAATTGGCAGTGTGTTCAACATCTCTACTGGCTTCTAGTGCTCCAGTTTTACCCTCTGCCACACATCGAATGACAACATGAATTAAGTAATTTCTTTCTTCATTGAAAACATCCAATACACTTTCTTTAGATCTTGATACATTTTTGTGGCCTTAACTATATTTAGCATCATGTGCTTCCTCATAATGTTCCCCTTCAATGAAATGTCGTTTGACACACATAATCTGTTGCCAAAGCGGATAATGCCTTAGCTATTGAATTTGTACTCTTATGTTTCCCCTTTTTGCATCATTCTTGCAGTTTTGACCAACTTTGGGTCTTGATGTTGCTTCTAAGCTACCTACTCAAGAAACAATGGCTTCACTTTCATTTGTGCCACTAAGGCATCATATTTTGCTATCTCTAGCATAAGCCCTTCGCTGATCAACTTATGAACTCTCTAACCACCGATCAATATATTGCAGTTATGTTGGATAACATACTCCATGATTTTTTACTAAGGGCATCTGCAATTTCATGTTCCTTACACGGATGATATTGTATTCTGTAGTCATAATCACTACGTAAATCAACTTATCTCCTCTATCTTATATTTACCTATTTCTGACTCAGAAGATACTAAAGGCTCTTATGATCTGTAAAGATTTGAAATCTTACCCCATAGAGTAGTGCCTATATATCTTAAGAGTAAAAATCACTGCAACCATCTCTAGATCATAAGTAAGGTGGTTCCTCTCATGCTTCTTCAACTGTTTCGATGCATAGGCTACTACCTTGCCATTTTCCATCATAACACAATTTTCTGAACCAAATCAGTTAGTTGAGAAATCTAAGATTGCAAGAACGATGTTCTTACCTCATGAACCCTCCTTAGTGGTTCCTGGGTCCTAAAATTTTGAGCATTTGATGCCATGATGCTAATCAAATTTCAGGCTTCCTGAAGTGTTTTATTGACAATAGCTCCTCTACTTTCAACATCCATCATCTTTCTCTCAATATAAGACTATCCCTCATAAAAAATATTGTATGAGGTTTTGCTATGTGATCCCATGTTGTGGGCACGGCGAACATAATCTTTTGAATCTTTCGTAGTAGTCATGCAACGTCTTTAAGTCCTTTTGCTTGATGGAACATATCTCCCTTCTAATCTGGCTGCTCAAGTTGCTGGAAAAAATTTATCAATAAATAATCTGGCCATATCATCCCACATTGTAATTGTTCCAGATGGTAAATAATAAAGTCAATCTAAAGCTGCATCTGTAAGAGAAAAAGGGAAGGCTCGTAGCTTGATTTGTTTGAGAGTCACTCCTTACAGCTTCATCCCATTGCAGACTAAATAGAACTCTTTCAAGTGCTTGTATGGATCCTCATTCTCCCTTCAACGAAAAATGGGCAACAGCTGGATCATGCCAAGTTTCAATTCAAAAGGGACAGTGAGATCTTCATATGTGATGCATAGTGGTGTGCGGTCTATGGTCACAACAACCATTTCCCTAAGTGTTTGATTGTTCACAACCATAGGAACTATTTCTTCAAGTTCACTGAATATATCTTCTTGAAGGTCAAACTCAGTTCACTTGTAGTTCCTTGAATCGTAGATCTTTAAAAAATTGATGCCAATTTCCTTAACTTTTTCTCCTTCCTTAGTCTTTTCGCAATTTTCTCAATTTCACTGTCGACCTCTAATTCGCCTGCAGGATCGAGTCATACAACAAAAGGAAATTAGGAATTAAATTTCATAAAAACACTTCCTCGGCTATGACGCCAAAATTTGATGGGTGCAAAAAACCACCAAAAATAAATTATCGTTTCCAAACTGAATTTGTAGTAGTGGAAAGCGAGGTCGATCCAACAGGGAAGTGTCAGAAATTGAATTCCTTTGAAAGCCAATAATTAAGAAAATTTTGTAAGAAGTAAGAAATCTGTAAATGAAAAGAATGAACCAGAAATAAATTTTTATCAAAATAAATATCAGTAGAAAACTTCTTCGGTTGGAGGTCTAATATTAAGTTTGGATTTATTACTTGTTCATTGGTGCAATGATTATTTCTCACCTAATTCATTAAGTCAGTTCTAGTTGTCAAAAAAGCTTTTGCAACCAATCTTTCCTTATGGGTAAATTAGTATAGAGACATTCTAGTTATTAATTCTAATCGTTAGACAACCATGGGAGATGCTCCAATTAATTTAATCTAACAATCACATTAATAAATAGCAAGACTTGACTCTAACTAATGAATTCAAGGTGCTTGATTCATTTAAGCTAGCCTATCTGATTTCACAAGAAAATTTATATACGTGCTATGTCACAACCCCTATGACATGCCTCCCACAGAATGAACAATGATTTCCTACATCTCTACAGTGAAACCACTACCCATCCTGTAAGGGATAATTTAAAACACAATTACTCAAAACCTGTATAAATTTTTCTTCCAATCAATC
>CAOGCB010402207.1:0-11868 GCA_948266635.1 Cnidoscolus chayamansa | reverse complement strand
TCAAATGCTTGAGAGATTAGCGAGGAATAAATTTTATTGCTTCTTAAATGGCTACTCTAGTTATTTGCAAATACCTATTGCCCCTGAAGATCAAGATAAGACCACTTTCACATGTCCCTATGGTACATTTGCATATAGGCGTATGCCATATTTCATGAGTTTATCGAGTACTTTATGGAAATATTTATGGATGATTTCATTATCTATGGTCACTAGTTTGAGTTGTGTTTGCAGAATCTCAGTTTAGTTTTACAAAGATGCGAGGAAACAAACTTAGTGCTGAACTAGGAGAAGTGCCATTTTATGCTGAAAAAAGGGATCGTGCTGGGCCATAAAGTCTCTGAAGTAGGAATTGAAGTGGACAAGGCCAAGATTGAAGTGATTGAAAAGCTGCCACCTCCCACAATGTCAAGGGAGTATGGAGTTTCCTTGGTCATTCGGGCTTTTATAGATGCTTTATCAAGGATTTCTCCACAATTTCTAAACCTCTCTCAAACTTACTTGCTAAAGATATGAAATTTGTGATTGATGATGAGTGTTTGCATGATTTTAACTTACTAAAACAGAAGTTGATTTATGCACCCATTGTAGTTGCACTGAATTGGAACTTGCCTTTTGAATTGATGTGTGATGCTAGTGACTATGTTGTAGGTGTTGTATTGGGATAGAGAATTGATAAAGTTTTTCGCACCATTCATTATGCTAGTCACACACTCACTTGCCCACAATTGAACTATACCACTGCAGAAAAAGAATTCTTAGCTATTGTGTATGCATTTGAGAAATTTAGGCCTTATTTGATAGAGTCTAAGGCTATTGTATAGACAGATCATGCAGCACTTAGATATCTTTTTGCTAAGAAAGATTCCAAATCTAGGTTAATTTATTGGGTTCTGTTACTCTAGGAATTTGATGTAGAGATTAGAGATAAAAAGGGAGCAGAGAATTACATAGCTGATCATTTATCTAGGTTAAAAAACAATACAGAGGATAAGGGACATATAAGTGAATTATTTCCTGATGAAAATGTCTGTATTGTACAATCTTCTATACCTTGGTTTGCTGACTTTGCAAATTATCTTATAGGTGGATGGATCCCGAAGCACTTAAGTTATCAACAGAAGAAGAAGTTTCTTTTCGATGCTAGGCATTACTTTTTGGGAGGATCCATATCTGTTCAAAATATGTCCAGATCAGGTAATTAGGCGCTGCGTAGGGAAAGATGATCAGAGCGAGATTCTGAAGTTGTGCCATCAAGGAGAAGCGGGAGGTCAACATGGAGCAAACCGCACTGCAGCGAAAATTTTGCAATGCGGGTTCTTCTCGCCTACTATATTCCATGATGCCAAGGAGTTCGTTACCGGCTGCGACAGATGCCAACGTACAGGTAACATCTCCAAAAAGGATGAAATGCCCCTCAATAACATTTTAGTAGTTGCGATTTTTGATGTGTGGGGCATTGACTTCATGGGACCTTTTCCTATTTCTCATGGTCTTCAGTATATTTTAGTTGCTATAGATTATATGTCAAAATGGGTAGAGGCCATAACAACTAGAACTAATGATGCCAAAATAGTACTTAAATTCCTTAGGAAAAACATTTTCACGAGGTATGGGACACCTAGAGCCATAATCAGTGATAGGGGCAAACATTTTTGCAACCAGTCATTTAAAGCCTTATTTAGGAAATATGGTCAAGTGGAAGTGTCTAATAGAGAAATTAATACCATCCTAGAGAAAATTGTGAATTCAACTAGGAAAGATTAGGCTTTGAAACTCGACGATATATTATAGGCTTATAGAACCGCTTACAAAACTCCTATAGGTACTTCACTATTTAGGCTAGTATTTGGTAAAGCGTGTCACTTCCCGGTCGAGTTAGAGCATAGAGCTTATTGGGCCATGAAATTTCTTAATTTTGATCTAGCTAGTGCAGTTGATGAGTGAAAACTACAGTTAAACATGCTCGATGAGTTCAGGTACTGGCACAAGAATTCCAAACTGTACAAGTACAAGACTAAGAAGTGGCATGACAAGTATATCAAGAGGAAAAGCTTCGATATCAGTAATAAGGTACTTCTTTATCATAGTCGTTTAAGGCTTTTTCCAAGCAAGTTAAGATCTAGGTGGTCGGGACCATATGTGGTTATGGATGTTAATGATTTTGGAGCGGTCATGATCTGGCACGAGAGAAGCAGCAACACCTTCAAAGTGAACAGACATCTCCTGAAGCCATATACAGAAGGACACTTCAACCCCAAGGTAAGTGTCCAAACTTTATCGAAGGATCGTGGATAGATAAACAATAAGTCAAGCTGAGGACTATAATCAAAACTATTTTAGGTTAATTTTATTTTTATTTTTCGTGTCATTTTTTGTTTTCTATTAATGCTAAAAAAAGGTGGGACACGCTTGCGCCCCTAAGGGGCACCGACGTGTGTGTTGAACACTAGTAATCCAGAATATGAGTGTAAAGAGTTCACACGCGGGCGTGCGTCCCTCTGTAGAGGCGCAGGCGTGTGGTCCTCAGGCGTGGGCATGTGCCCTCTGCTTATATAAACCCCTGTTTTTGAATCTCTCTCATTTTTCCTTGTTTTTTTTTCTCTCTTTTCCTTGTTTTTTTTTCTCTCTTTTCCCTCTCTTTTCCTCTATATTTCTGCGGTTTTTTTTTTCTTTACTTTTTCTAGATTTTTGTCACATTTCACTTTCGACACTCACCTACACTGACTCAAAATGGTATGTATTCTTCATCCACTACTTGGCGCCCTTTTATTTTCATATTTTTGTCAAAAATATCTGATTTAAATCTAAAAAAAAAATAAAAATGATAAATGTATGAAATTTGATATTAGGCTTTATTTGTTAGATTTTGAAGACTATTTGAGTCTATTGTGAACTTTGCATGCCTAAAAGAAAATCTGGTTGGGCCATATTTGTTAGGCTATGTTTGTTCGACAATTGCTAGACTTGAAGAAAATTGGACAATATGTTTTTTCTGCTATATGTTCTTAAATGCTTTGTGTTAATGACATTCGAATGCATAGAATTCGTCATTGGAAATGAACAAAAGTTAGGTGAACTAAAATGTGCATCAAACTTAATTATAGGAAAATACCAAAAAAAGATTTATTTGGGTATTTTTGGCCGATCACAATTTCTAAGTTTGGGGTGTATTTTAAGTTCAACTTAGCGGTGACTAAAGATATTTACCATATATTCATATGATAATGCACTTTACATGATTTTTGCTATTTCATGGCATCTTGAACTTGAATGCCTATTTTGAATCTTGTTGGCATATTTATTTATATCCGGTGTTTTGCAGATATTGACACATAAGAAACGAAAGACAGAGACCCAAAAGGGGGAGAACCTAAGTGCAACCGTCAGTGCAAAATAGCCGATGCCACTACCACCTGAACCACCGGGTTGGATGAAAGAATAGGCATGGATAGATGCATACAATAGGCTTCATCATCAGAAATTTCTTCCCAGCAAATTCGCTAATCTTCAAACTCTTCGGGAGGTAGAACTATTAGAGTGAGTGACGGAATACACAACATGAGTAGGCTAGGACGGGTTTTACAGAAAAAGTTGGTCCACCTATCAGCATTTAACCATCAAGGTGCTAAGTACCATGAAAGTGACGTATGGGACAAAAGACCAAGATGGACAAATTACGAGGGCAAACTTGACATTTTGGGTCCATGGGCGGAAGTATATCTTATGACTGCCTGAGACTACATAAGCATTGGGTTTCCAACTGGGACACCCAAACAAATTCTTCCTAATTTCTTCATGGGAACCACTGTGGATGAATGTAAAAAATCAAAGAGCAGGGCAATACGTTTCCAGCAAAATAAAAGCAACTGACCTACAAGATGATCAACTCCAATATATCCACAGGGTGATCTCTCAGTCTATCTTTGAGAGATCAAGTAGTGAGGGCCAGGTAAACACCACAGAGTTCCAGATTTTAGATTGCATGATTAGGAAGCAAGAGATTGATGGCACTATTTTGGTTTTAGACAGTCTACTAAAACCTCAAGAGAGTAAGGACAGACCAAAGATTCTGGTGGGAGGACTTATTACACCACTAGCCATGGCAGCGGGGGTGCCCCAGGCTCATTGAGGAGCCATCATTCCGGGTTCCTCATCGATCGGAGATGTTGAGATAGCACACATGTGGTTGCTACAAACTCAACGAAGGGGGCAACCACCTAGATATGAGTCTACATTAGCACAAGAAGAAGCTTTTGAAGCCACAGAGGCTGGAGAACAACCCCATATGGGCACACCTACGGACTTTCAAACAACAGTTCTTATGACCAACGGTTGATTCTGGATCAGCTAGCAGCGATAGGGGCTCAAGAAGAAGAGCAGTGGGCCTTGATCACGGCTCAACAGTAGGAGATGCAGGATGCTCTACAGTCGCTTCAGGATCAATTTACCGGATGGACCAGTTTTAAACCCACAAATGACTGATTTTGATGCACTAACTCATATTTTTTCTTCTGTTTTATTTTCTTTTTATTTTATTTTATTTTCTTTTTCTTAGTCTGTTATTTTTATTTTCAAAGGTTTACTTCAATATCAAAAGGAAATTAGGTATCATAACATAATTAAAAAATGTATGATGATCTCATTGTTATTCATATGAGAATTTGGGATTGTGGATGACAGAACATCCATCAATAGTTTTGTTATTTTCTTAGCTAAATAACTTATCACTTAGATAGATAAAAAAAACAATGAATGATAGAAATTCTTCTATGAAACATGAATATAAAGCTAGTGCCAATTGATGGGTAAACTTTTTTGCATACAATATATATATACATTTTTTAATTTAATGGAGGTCTATCAAGTCAATTGTAGTCAAATAGTCAAACAATCTAGCCCATTAAGTGAGCTGGATAACTAACCATCTATGTACCTATAAATAAGACAATGATTGCCTCAATCATTCAATAACAAATTATGTTGATTCATGCTTACTAGAATGGTATCAAAGTAGAAATCCTTCTAGATCCGGAGTGGTTACAAAAATGAGCTCGCATTCCTCTAATTCTCCAACATAACAAAGTGCGACAGCTCAGAGTGTTACTGCCCGTAACTCTAATTCGTCTAAAGATAGTTCCTCACCTTATTTTCTCCATCATTTTGAGAACCATAATTCAGTGATTGTAACACCAGAACTGACCTTGAATAATTTTCCTTCCTATAAGAGGTCATTCATGCTCGTTGTCTCCATCAGGAACAACAGGGCTTCCTTGGTGGCACAATCATGAAACTTTCACCTGAGGATCAATTTTATATGCAATAGATTCAATGCAATCTACTATGTTTGGTTGCATGGTTTGTTGAGATAGATTGTTGCTTGGTTGTTGAGATCGATTTCGACATCAACAACTTCTACTGTGTTTTATCTAGAGGATGCCAAACAGATTTGGGATAAATTGCATCAGCTATCTTCCTAACTAAACGATTCTCAAGTATGCTTCTTGCAACACACCCTCAGCAATATAACTCAAGGTACAAAGTTTGTGGATACTTATTTTACTAAATTGAATGGTGTTTGGGAATAATTAAGAATTTATAGGCCTTTTCCTTCATGTACATGTGGAAAATATAACTCTCAATGCTTTTAGACCTAGTAGATCTATAGCAGCATAGTCTTTTACTTATGTACCTAATTCATCTATTTCATCTCAATCTTTTTCATATTCAGTCAATTTTGAAGATAAATAATCTATTAATTTGTCCAAGCTTATGTCACTTCTTAGTGATCATTCCTTAAATATGGCTGTAGTCAACTCCAGTCATCAAGTTAACACTATGTATTCTCAATTCTTCTAAAATTAGGTAGTGAATTTTTTATAATAGGCCAACTGATCACATTGCTTGTGATCTTTCTCTCTTTACTTTTGTTCACTCTATATCTAGTACTTCTATTTCTTTGCCTAATGGAGATAGTGTTCTAGTAGTAGCTGTAGGGGCAATCTATCTTAGTCCTAATCTCTTGCTTCAAAATATTCTATATGTTCCTAATTTCTCCTTCAATTTGATCTATGATACAAGGCTAGTTAGTAATAATCAGTTTTACTTGGTATTTTTATATGATCACTATTTTATTCAGGCTCTTTGCATATGGAAGACGATTGGATTAGCTAGTAAGGAAGGAGGTATTTACTACTTTCAATAAGGAGTTTCCAATCATACTATTTGTTTAGTTTCTTGTCCTTTTTTGAAGTTTGGCATCACAAGCTAGGTCATCTTTCTAATGACATTTTTCATGATTTAAAGTCTCAATTGAATTGTAACAGGTCTCATTTTATTTTTGCCTTGTTTTACTTATCCAAAAGCTAAGCAAAAAAGGTCAAGTTTTTCCTCTCATGTACCTAGGGTTGTTTTTCCTTTTGAACTAGTTCATATGGATGTTTGGGTTCCGTATTCACAGAAGGATATTAATAATAACCACTATTTTCTTATAATACAAAATGTACTCAAACATTCTTGATGAAATCAAAGGTAGAGATTTCCTTTCTAGTTCCACAATTTTTTAGTCATGTTAAACTCTTATTTCAATCAACTATAAGGGCTATAGGGACATATCAAGGGTTTGAAATCTATTTGGCTACCTTCTTTTCTTCTAAAGGTGTGGTTCATCAAACCTTTTGTGCTTATACACCTCAATAGAATGGTGTGGTGGAAAGAAAGCACTAGCATTTGCTTAATGTCTCTAGGGCCTTATTGTTCCATTCACACTTCCTATTTGGGCTTCTATTGTTTTTAGCAACAACTTATATCATCAATAGGCTGTCTATGGCTCAACTTAGAAACAAGTCTCCTTTTGAAATATTTTTTCATAAACCTCATTCCTATTCTAATCTTACGTCTTTTGGGTGTTTGTGTTTTGCTTCCAACCTTATTGCTCATAAAACCAAATTTGATTTTAGATCAAGAAATTGTGTTTTCATTAGATATCTAGTTGAGATTAAGGGCTATAAATGTCATGCTCTTACGGGATTTGCCTCCCATAGAGGGACTAATGACTTTCCCCTACTACTTCAGAAATTACTAATCAACCTATAAGGGATTATATCGGATCGTTGCTCTATAAAAAAAATTATTTTTAAACATCAACACATGATAATCGAACCTGTCATTTTTAACCATATTCTTTAAAAAGACATATAGAGGTTTCATAAATTATATACATATTTATATTCATATAAATTTACATCCTTATCAGAGTTGTCATTATAATTCACACAACTTGTACATTTAACTTATAGATTTACTGTCGTTTTCTCTACTGTGATAGTTACAAAATAGAACATACCCAAAATACAATAGCTTTGGGATATATGTCCAAGCATAGCTTAATTATCTCTGAAACTCGATGTTGACCACGTCTACTGATTGCTCTGCTTCTGATTACTACTCTCACCTACATTCATCAAAGATAAACGCTAAGTACAATTACCTAGTAAGTTATGAACAATATACAAATAGCATGCATAACAGTAATTTTTAACCACGTGCATCGACAAATAATTGTCTCATATCAATATCATCGTAATCCATAACATAATCACATTATTTCATCATTCTCATTCCTAATGTGTAATATAATTCAAGGATGAATATGATGTTTCAATGTACGATGTGAATGCATTCAAGATATGCACCCACCATCCTTTTGTCATCCCATGGCCATATCTCATAATCTGATTGTGTATAATCTCGAAGTAATAGTCAATAACGAGTATCCGAGTCTCACGAAAATTCATTCTGAATCTCACGGGACTAGCACACAAATCGAGACTCACAGATCCATATATATGTGTAATACTCGAATTTCATGAGAATATATGCATTGTGCTTTACTCAGAATATACCAACACACAAACCAAGTCTCATGGATCCATATGTATATTGTGCAATTCCCAAGTCTAACGAGAAATATATATACGTCGTGTGGTATTTACCCAAGTCTCATGGGTTATCTCCATCTTCAGCACACCATGTCATGTATGATATGTTGTATGAATTCCACATCACCATATGCATTATCATATAATCACATTTCAACATTTCATGTGCATATGCCTTACATTACTATCAAGCTCATCATAATCAATTAATGTCCATAATATATATATATTATCTACATTTCTATAGAAACATTTCAATCACATATAATTCACTAATAACATTTCACATTCAATGTCTCAATCACATTCCACAATCACAACAAAGCACACAAAAGTTCAATCATCAAATTCTCACATGTTCCTACATAAAAATATACACTTTTATGGAAGGTATATCTGGTGGCCCCCAAACTATGAATCATTTGCTCACCAGATCTCAAATAATAGCAATTTAAATAATCATGCATTCACACACTTCATATACCATCATTGTGCATACAATCACACAATGATCCGTAACTTACCTATTATCGCTTTTCCCTTATCGACCTTTCCTCGGTCTGCAGGAATCCTTTCACCCTGCATACCTATTTCACATTATAATTCCTTACATTAAACATCTATAAGCATCTCTCATTCAAAAATAACAATAACTATGGTGAAAAAGTTATATGACAAAATCTATCAACCCTACATTTTAACTTGTTTCCCATGCTTATTTCATACGAATTTCTTATGAACTACCTATGGTTCTTGTCCTGTTTCAACCCCTTGCTCAATTTCAATTGCCCTACAATTTTGTACACTTTTAGAAAACTTAACATTCAAGACGTCATTTAAATTTCAGCTCATTCGAAGTTCATAAGATGACTTTTTACTTAGCTAAAGTCTACTATCTGGAATGAAACTTTCACTACTAACACTTGCTATTTCAGTCCATTTACCCATGTAATTCAATTCATTTTAGTCTAACATTTTTACTATGTTTCCTTAACACATTGTAGAAGTTGTCTGCCAAATTTGGTTACCATCTAAAATCATTTTAATATTTTTCTTACCCTTTTATTTGCCTAACTTACTCCTTAATATCTTTCTGCATTCTCTAAATTAACTCATGATTCAAATCCATCCAGATCATGCTCATTTTTCATAGACATTAGGTTATACAATGAAAGTTGTACACAAAATTTCAAGTCATTTTGAGTCCATTTGGGTGCAAAACATACTTACTTACATTTCTAGTACTTTATGTAGGCTTATCCTGTAAGTCTGACATATCTAAATTGTTTAATCATTATGACCAGTTTCGATTTTTTTTTTTTTTGACAAAGTTAAAAACATGAAAATTGTCGCCAACATCCTAAATAATCTTCATATAAAATTTCATCAATTAATCTGATCATGAAGGCTTTCAAATAAAAATAAAATCGAATGCCTTGTACTAAAATATTGTAATTCAACAGTTTTGGACCTTTACCTATTTCCACAGCATTCTCATGACCTAAACTATAGAATTTGGTAAAATTATAGCAAACCTTCACAGATTTTTATTGGTATATTATTCAATATTTTTGGACATCAATTGGTCCTCCAAAACAAGAACACAGCACAACTGTTATACAGAGCAACCTCTCCAGACCTTTAAATACATTAGTATTTGGTCTATTTCTTTTTCTTTTTGTCTTTGTCACTTTAGTTTAAGTATAAGATTATGGTCTTAGTTTAGATACATTTCTTGCATGAAATTATACTCCCTTAAGCTTCAAATCTACTGTCCAAACTTTTCACCATCTACACAGAATTGGTTCATAATCAAAATAGGATTTCCAAGTTCCACTCACAACCTGGACTCCAACCAGATCACAAGTCCCATGCTTCTAGCCCCTTTCTATCAACTTACATTCAAACTATCACAATCAGAAGATAAATTATGATACATTCCAACTTCAACTTCAAACTCATATTTTAAAATTACAAAGACAGCAACTCATTAAACATATGTTCTAAACACTTAAACCATCACACTTCATCAATTTGTCTAGCAAACCAATACAACTCCTAACCTTGTTCGTGGCTGGAACTTCTTTTGGTTCCAAACTCTCCAAGCTTCATTTTTCTTACTTAAAAAGGGTTGTTGTTTCTTCATGATTCCAGCTTGTGTTCAAGGCTTAAACTTCCTAGAATTGGTGATGGAAAAATATGGGTTTCCTTGTGTTTTTGGTAGAGGAAGTTGTTGTCTCCTTGCTCAATGGTTTCTTATTTCTACTTGATGTGGATGTCACCTTCACTCACTAATTAGCTCACTTTTAACTTAGGAATGGTGATCATGCAGTGGAGAGTTTGGTGGAGAAGATGAGAATGAGCTGTCCATTTTTTTTGGTTGAGAGAATCAGGTTCGGTGGAGAAGAAGGAAGCTGGGCACACTTTGCATTTTTCTTAACAAATGGTACAACCATGCCCTTCTTCCCCAAGCTTAAGCCTCCAGCTCCTCCTTCCCTTGTTATTTATTGAAATTTTCTTGTGCAAGGTGGCCTTGATGATGTGTGCAAGTGGACAGATGGGATTCCACTCACAAATGAAATGAGGTGCACAGCCACAACAATTCCTTCACTGTGTGGCCACCTTTGATTTCTTTTCTCATTTGCTTTATGTCCCATACGCCTTCCTCCTTGGTTTTTTTTACCGTGGCCACCTTCACCTATTTCACTTCCAAAGATGGTCCATGACCATCTTTAAGCAATCTATGCCTGGCCCATACAGCCGGCCACTTGCTTCTCAAAGTGTCTTGTTCCAACATGAAATTTTCAAGCTTAAGTCCATTCACTCCTTGCATGACTTAAGTCCATTTAAATTAACCTTAGTCTATTATAATTATTTAAATCAACCCTAAATAAATTTTATGTCCATTTTTAATTTAATTATGAATATTTAAGATTACATGTCCTTTAAAATTTACCTAAATTACTTTAGCTTTCATTTGTATACTTACTCCTTTAGTTATGATACTTGCATTCTTCCCTAATATTTATGTAATTAGCATATTCTTAAACTCATTTTGTGTACCACATTGTTCATTCATATTTGCCTACGTGTTCACCATATCTCATGTAACTTATACACACAATAGTTGCATACCAATTGCATATCACATGCATATTTACATATGAACAAGTATCCTACCACTTCTAATATTCTTTTATACTTTGACTTATCATATATATCAAGCACATACCTCATCCTTTGCATAACCTATATCCTTTATTTAAATTCTTAATTATAACTTAAGTAGACACCTAATCTCCTAGGACCTAATAAGCGTGCATGATAATAAACTTTATGATTTAGACTCTAATACTTGTTTTATAGCACCCCTCTGCCGAGACTCGAAGATCCCAAGCGGCACTACCTTTCTTCTCTATCTATATATATATTTTTTTATTTTTATTTAAAAATAGTCGTATCAAATCTAAGCAGGTATATAAAATAATGATAATAAAATAAATTCGCTTAATATTATCATTCTTATATTACATACCAAAATATGAAATTTCATTAATTACATTTCAAAAATAAAAACCCTAGTACATGCCAAAATATTTCAAAATAATTACATACGTTACGATGCTCAAAATCCCATTTGTGTGGCCTCCATAGATCATAGCCTCCAAAGATTAGTACATGCGTGTGGCAAAAACCAACACCTCCCCCCAGATTTTAGCATAGGATGAATAACATGCAAATGCAAATACAAGTAGGGATGAATGCACTTAGTGTGTGTGTGTGAGTAGCCACTTAATTTAATTGTTTAAGGGTAAATTAAGAAAAACCCTATGACTCCAGTTTTAATTAACCTAATTATTAGGTTAATTAGCCCAATGAATTAAAGCCTAGTCTTCGAACCTAAGTTGGGTCCCGAGACCATGTCATG
>CAOGCB010402176.1:0-17216 GCA_948266635.1 Cnidoscolus chayamansa | reverse complement strand
AAAATATTATTTTTAATAAACGGTAAGAATATAGTTCTAGTATATTAAAATAAAGTTCAAATTTATTATAATAATAGTAAACATAAGTCGAGTATTATTTTATAGTATGAGTTGAATTTGAAATTTAAATTTAAAAAATATTATTCAAGAAGTTCCAACTATTCAAAGTTCGCTTGGTTGGATTGTATTAACATTTTTTTTATTTTTAATAAGAAATTAATATGTTATTTAATTGTAAAAAAATATTTTTTTATTTTAATAATTATATTATATAATTAATTTGAGCTGTAATTTAATAACTATTTTAATTTGTAATTTACTCTGAACATGAGACTTATAGGATTTATTGATATTTTTTTAATATAAAATTAATTTTAATGAGTGGTTTGGATATAAAATATTATATTTATTGATATGTAAAATTAATTTAAAGTAATTTTTATAATTAATAAATATTAAAAACTAACATAATTTTCTTGTGTAATTTATATATCCTTTTTATTTTATTTTATTTTTAAATTTTTTAAAATTATTTTTTATAATATCTGTCTAGTTTTTATAATTATTTTAAAATAATTTTAAAGTGTATATATATATATATATAATTTTATTAAATTTATAGTAATATAAATAATTTTAATATTATATCCATTGATTGAATGAGCCAAAAATTACTTTTTCATAACATAAATATTATTGAAAAAAATAATATATGCCCCCATGCAGGATCGAACTACAGACCTTCAGTTTACAAGACTGACGCTCTACCACTGAGCTATAGGGGCTTTTGAAAAACTATTCCGGATACATTTTATGTAGAAAGAAATATGCATGAGGTTTTATTAGAAAAGAGAGAAAGGGGAAGCGAGTGAAAAAGCATGGCGTCGTCGAAAGGCGGGGGAAGCAGTCCAGTGGAGAGAGTAGCGGAGATGGAAAAGATGAGTTTAGAGCAACTGAAAGCCTTAAAAGAGCAGACAGATCTCGAAGTCAATTTGTTACAGGATAGTCTCAATAACATTCGCACTGCAACCACCCGCCTCGAGATCGCCTCCTCCTCCCTTCACGATCTCTCCCTCCGTCCCCAAGGTTGCCCTGGGTTAATTTCTCTCTAATCATTTTTTTTAATCCTTTGTTGATTATTTATATTTGGATTTTTTTTGGTTTTAGGGAAGAAAATGTTAGTGCCTCTCACTGCATCGCTTTATGTACCTGGAAAGCTCGATGATGCTGATAAAGTACTTGTTGATATTGGCACTGGCTACTTTGTTGAGGTCTATATTTGATTTCAGCTTATTTAATTTAACATTTGATACATCATTTTCTTATGAGTTGGACAGCAAAAGGGTGCAAAAAATATGTATTTAATTAGGGTATTTGATGCTTTCGTGATCCCATATTGATTTTTATGTTGTTTTTTTTTTTGGTCAATGCTAGAAAACAATGGCTGAAGGGAAGGAATACTGTGAGCGCAAGATCAACTTGCTCAAATCTAATTTTGATCAACTTGTTGAGGTATGCATCTGAAATGTCCTGTAAATGGCTATTTTGATTGAGGGCAACTTAATTTAACCGAAAGTAGAAGCTTCAAATCATTAGGAAAAGGAGGAACTGTTAAAAAATGAATTCCAATTTGTGATAAGAACTTAATTTTAATCCGTATGTGGCAGATGAAGGTATCTATTTCAAAACTAGTGAGAATGCCAGGATGCTTTGCTTATTATATAATTTGCTTACTATTTGATCCATCCATTGAGTTCCAAAAATTCTGTTGTGTACATTTGAAACCCAATATTTGAGTTTCAGCTTTTAGTTCATTGTATGAATAAGGCCCTGAGAATTAAAAAGGAGAACGAAATACTTACATCAAATCATAGAGAGGTATTACTGGGTACTTTGAATTTCAAATTCTTTGTAAGCAACTTTTTTTTTTTTCAATTTGCTTTTGTAAATCTAACCAGCAAATTAAACCTTATTCATATCCAAATCTCTCTGCTTTAAACTACTTTATCTAAACACATAATAGGGTAAGGCATGCTATTATTGCATATGCATCTAAAGTGTGATGCCCACTAGCCTTTGAGCCAACCCTTGTAGTAGGGTTAGGTGAAGTGACATCACAAAGGCTGATACGTTTTTTTGGCACAAGGCCTGCCTCACAAACCTTGGCTATTTTCAAGTTCACCAGCACTAAACTTGTAGTTCTAATATAGCAGAATTTTGACACCAGTGCACTAGAATGCTTTGGAAACAATATCACTAGCATGTGAAAGTCATCACAAATCCAACAGAACCACTATATCTATTTCTTTTGGGCAGACACTCGTCTTTTATGTTCCCTTGCTTCCTTCATTATTGTTCTTAAGGGAGAGGATTTGGTCCGTTAGTTCCAAATAAAACTGAATTAGAAAAATTGGGATACATAATATTGGCAACTGAAACCAATCCAATTTAAGGACCTAACTGAATTGAAATAAATCAGTATGAATCCATTGGTTTAGATTTCAATAATCAACAAGTTAGCATACGGGATATAGAATATGGGTGATGACGAGTAAGACACCCAAGCAAAAGCTTCAATAACGCAAACAAAAATCATCCCAAAGAAAACCTATTTGTTCAATACCTAAATCACTCGTTTTAAATTTTAGTCAAATAACAACCAAATTGAAAATTCACGAAACAAAGAAAATTCCAGTCAGTATACAACCTTGATCCATCATAAGCTTGCAAGAAGAAGATGGTCTAGTGATTAAGAGCTGTTATTCTTGAGTGATGATGCAGCGAAAAGATGGATTTTATTCAAGTTATTTCCACTTAATGGATTATATTCAAGTTATTTAAACTTGGAACGGAAGATAAGAAACAGTTGAAGTTGTAAACTTATCACACTTTTGGGCAAGTGAATATAAGTCTGGCTGCTCCTTTTTTTAATATAATTTGTGCATATGTGAACAGAGATTAGTCCTTGGGATGCTATTATTATGAATTTGCTGTGAGCAATTTTTTATGTCCTTGATAGTTTGATTTTAGACATTGATTATTGTTGTACTTTGCATACTAATAATGCTAAAAGTTAAGGTTTGGACAAATAAAACATTTTGATGTTTTTAAATAAATAAGTTACTCTAAAGCATAATATTCTTAAATTTGGGGAACATAAATTAAAGAATTGAATAAATTAGGGTAAATGAAAGTTCTGTACAACTCTGACGTACAAATCCTTTTATGGGACTTTTTTTTATAATTCTTCCTTTCAACTTTCTTTACATTCTATCATCAATATTTCTCGGAAAAAAAGGTCATATGTATTTTGTTAATTTTTTTCGTGCTAGTATTTTGCTTACTTTTATTTTTGCTAGATAACATTCAATATATGCATTTTAGATAATGTTCTTTTTTGTATTGGTTTTCTTATCTAAGAATTCAACCACAGCAAGTCTTCCAAAAATTGCCATCTTCAAGAAATGTGCTCATTAGATTTTATGAATCAGCCCTCTCTTAATGAACATTTGAAAAATGTTTATATTGGAATGTCGACAACAACTTTTTAATAATGTATGATCCTATGGACTTGTGGTTTTATGCTTTTACACTTTTGTGCCTTTTCATTTGATAATCTAATAGTCTTTGTTTGATACTGTTAACAAATTTTGGCCAAATCACTTAATGATGATTAAGCACATTTCTCAATAGAAGATAATATTTTCTACATGATTTGGGTCCTACTCTGAAATAATAATTGATATTTAATTAATTAAAGATAATTTTTAAAAATAAAATTAAGTTATGAAATATAAGAACATAATCCCTCAATCAGAATATCAAATTCTGAAATAAAATCTCCTAACTCTAAAACTAACCAAAATATCATCATATTTCTATTCATGTTTTTATTAATCAATTTAAAGCAAAAACCACAAATATATTAGGTCTTCACACACACACACACATAGAAAGACCCAAAACAAAATTAACTTAAATTCTATGCCTTTTAGAAGATTTATTTATTTATTAGATTACTGAAAATACTTGGCAAGCCTGGCTTTGAACTAGTGAGGTCTTTCCTCTGTACATATAGCATATGTTCCCATTTCTTATCTTTATGTGAGATTTTTTATTCAAAAGAGGAGGAAAATTCAAGTACCAATGGAGAGGAGCTTGACCTGTCATTTGTGTTTTGCCAGTTAGCATTTATGCATCATAGCTTGGATCTGTCTAACTATTTTCTTGAGCTATTTTGTCATTATTTCTTGGGCATCTTCATTGTCTATTTGCTTTCTTTTCCTTGATTTCCTATATTTTGTGTAAACCCCAAACTTATCACTTTATTTCTTTATGCAGTAAAAGATACAAATCCAAAGAACCCATGATAATTCATTAATTAAGAAGAAAATATGTCAAGATGCATCACCATTGTACTGTCAGTGTTGCTTGAGTTTTGAATTTTCATGTACTTGCTTATTGAAACTTAAAAGGGAATGACCACTGTTACTTGTCAAAAAGCTTTTGATTTGAAAGGAATGGTCATTGAAAACCCATTTGTTCTTAGAAGTATTCAGTGAGCTGTCGATAATGGCCATAAGGCTAGAAGATTTTTGATTTTGGATTTTGGGTTATGGATTGTCGATTTTAATTCTTCAGAAGATCTTTTTTCTATATTTGTTAAAAATTGTTATTATTTTTAATTTTAGATGGATCACTATTTAGGAGTGAGATTCACATCATGTAAAAATTATATTTTATTGTGCAAAATGTGCCACATCATCAAAACAGAACAGTATGAAGAGATTCGGTGTAAAAATGTTAATTTTCTAAAACATAAGGTGCTAAATGGTCAATATACACACATCTGTATATATTCTAATATGTCAAAGTGCGAAAGCACATAGTATCTTTTTTAATCTTCTCTTAGATTCAAATCCTCAGAGCAAAGTTATTAAGGCAAGAGGCGATCTTAAGGCGACAGGGTACTCTATTGCCTTAGTCGAGAGGCGAGGGCTTTTTTAAAGTGAGGCGCCATAGCCTAAATTATATATATATATATATATATATATATATAGTACCCTATTGCCTTAAGCGAGAGGCGAGGTGAGGCGAGGGCCTTTTTAAATTGAGGCGCCATAGCCTAAATTATATATATATATATATAGTCAACTCAATAGATATTTATGTAAATATCATATTATTACCTTCATGATTAGTTAATACAATTATAGAACTATATCTTAATTAATAAACATAATTATAAGAATATGTTCCTAGTTAGTAACTATAATTATATGTTATATATCCTTAATTAGTTAGCATAATTATAGGGATACTTTCCCTAATTAATTAGAATAATTATAGTGATATTTTCCTTAAATATTCTTAGTTACATACTATAATTATATAATATATATAATTAATTAGTTAGCATAATTATAGGGATACTTTTCCTAATTAATTAGAATAATTATGATGATATTTTCCTTAAATATTCCTAGTTAGTTAATATAATTATATAATATATATAATTAATTAGTTAGCATAATTATAAAAATACTTTTCCTAATTAATTAGAATAATTATAATAATATTTTCCTTAAATAGTAAGGGACTATAAAGGCAATAGGTAAGAAATTTTATTTTATTTTATTCCAATTAGTTATAAATATTATCCTTTTATTTCATTTGACTGGCTAAAGTGGATTGAACTATGTTTTCAAACAAGGCTAAAATTAATTCCAGTTAGTAATATTATCCTTTTCTTTCAATTGATTGGCTGGACAGAATTAAAGTAAGTTTTCAAATGATGCTAAAAATTAACAGAACTAAAAGGATTGGCCAAAATTACAAAACAAAACTCAATTTTGGATTTTTTGGGCATTAGGCTCATTTATATTACTACATTAACTTGTGATATTGCTAAATCTATATGAAATCCTAAACTTGGTAATATAAAGACATCAAGAACCAATTACAATCTAATTAATTAGTCAGACCAATTAGTGTAAGATTGTATCAATATTATGTTGGAATTTCTTGGTATGGGACCACACATGATGTAGGCTTTGGCAAGCTTGCTTATGATTGTTCGTGGGTTTCTTCTTGCTCTTGTTCTAGAAAATGTGGCTTGGATAAGTTTTCTTTTCATGATTTGTAGTTTTGATTCTGAGGTTGTGATGCATTTCGTTACTGCTTATTTGGAAGTGATCCCTCCCAAGTGAATCTAGTAGCTTCACATTTTGTATTTTCTAATAACTCACTATTCTTTTGATCACATCTCCTGCAATTCAAAATGCAGCTTGCTTCAAAAAAGAAGACAGTAGCAGATGAAGCTGGGGCAGTGTTACAAGCCAAGTTGAAACAGATGGTCCCTCCAACATAGTGGTTCTTGAATCTTGTAATATTGAGTTCCATTTCTGGAACCGGTGAGAAGTTAGATGCTTAAAAAAAAGATGCTGTTGACCTTTTTTTTTATATTATTATTATTTAGGAAGTTGGAACTGTCCAAATTGGTTGAGGTTGGAAGTAAGACGCTTTATTTCATTGAAAATATTTTCCGAGAAAATCTTACTTGGAAAGGTTGAAGGACTTCCTTAATTATTTTACTAATTTTGTTTTGGAAATGTCTGCATTGTTAATAACTGTTCTATTTTTTTTTTCTTGGGAAATTTACTATTTCATCCCTGTATTTTGTTACTTATCACTATTTGGTTCTTACATCTTGGAAACTAAATGATTTAATCTTTGACCGTTGCTTTTGTTAAAATTAGTGCCCCTCAGTTTAAGTTTCACATTAGTCAATTCATTTTTATGGGCTAATGAGAAGGAAAAGTTATTATATCTAAGCTACCTTTATCTCTTCAAATTCAGTCTCTCATTTTCGTCTTTGCAATTACCTCTGCCGTATTCTGTCAGGAAGTGGGTATGGATGGCTCAAACGGCAGAAGGGAAGTTGGGAATTTCTAGTATAGTGATGAGGGATTTAGAACAGGGGTTTTGTGTTTGATTGTGAATATGAGAAAGTTGGTGAAACGGGTTTATAAATGGGCGAGGCAAATGAGTAGAATAAAGTTGTAGATAAGAGATTGGAGATGGCAATCGATATTTAATTTCATCTTTGAATTAATGGTGAGGGACATGCAACCGCACAGGTTTGCATTTCTTGGGGCTCAGGTGGGTTTGATTTCAATTCTCTTATCTTCATTGAGCCCGTGAGACAATGCCCAAAATCTCCAGCCGCTATTAACCTCAATGCTCACTGTGAGTAATATTCTTTGGTTGAGTTTCAAGTAGTGATGGTTTCTAAATTCCAGTGGAGGATAACAATATGCAAAAAAAAGTCTGATTTTAGAGAAAAACTTTTATTTTGTTATCGTGAGTAAGCTCTTTTGATTTTGCAGAAATTATTTATTTTAGATTCTACTTCTCCCTTTCTCTGATGATCTTGTACCCTTTCCAAATTTAGATTGTGGGTAAGCCATTATTAATTTGAGGTTGTGAACTTAGAAATCATTGCTGATTTTAGGATGTGGGTGATTGTTAATGGTTCTGATTCTTCTGAGTTAACGATTGATTAGGTTGTCTTATTACCTTTTTAATGTGATTTGGAAAATGTTGTTTACTTGGTTTTCCATTTTGTTGTGTGATTTCCCATTGCCATGTTTTGCATTGAGTGCATCAAATTTGTTTGATTTTGGTTTCTAAACTAATTGACGATTGAGAATTGATATTTAAGAACAACATTTGCTCTACCCTTAACATTAATATCAAAATTCTAAACTAAATTAATTCAGTTTAGATCTAAAAAAAAGTTAATTTTTAGTTCATTTTTAATTAGTGGTAATTAGACTTTTGTTTTTCCCAGTAAAAGAAGGGATTTTAAAATTTAACATAGGGATTGAACTGTTTTTAATTTTCAAATAAAATGACTAATAAATATAGGAATGAAATAGTTTCTCTTTTATTTTTTATATTTAATTTTCAATTATGATAAACTTATATACTACAAATAATAATTGATAGGTAGATATTCTATTAACTTTATAGAGTTTTTTTTTTCATTAATTAATAATTAATTAAAAATTTTATTCTTGATTACTTTTACAGTGACTTGTAGGGTTTGAGCTAATATTATATAGATATTGAGTGAAACAATGAATCCAACTAATTTAATTTAGTAATTCAGTTTATTCTTAAATATTAATTTAATTCAGTTTGATTTTATTTTTAAATAAGTTTATTCTATTCAATTTAGTTTTAAATTTATATAAAGGATTATAAATTACAAACAAAATGAAAAATATAAATATTTCCTCTGTCATTTTCTTTTCTTTGATGCAAAAAACCTTGGAGTTTTAATTAGAGGTGTAACTAACTGTTAAGTTTATTTTGGCATTCGGTTCTTAAATGAATTTAGTTTTTAAATTTATAAATTAATCTAAATTACTAACTCATCCAATATATAACAAAAAATATTATAAATTTTATTGAAATGCTATTCTTTTCCTGTAAATAAAAATTTATCTAATATTTTGTAATAAACACAAAAAAAAATTAATTTTTCGATTTTTTAAATAAATATTAGTGGAGTATAGTTACCGAGCCTTAAATATTAATGTGAATTTAGTTAGTAATAGATTTGGATGGAGGCGTAAAATTCGCGTAATGTAAGGAGTTTAAAGCGTGTGATTGTTGATATTGCTTGTGAGTTTATTTTGTTAGAGGATCCATACAGCCGACCCCTATTGATTTTGTACTAGGGCTTATTGTTGTTGTTGGAGTAACTTCTACATTAAATAATATAAATTTAACTACAGTTGTAAAAGTTATTGAAAAACTTATAATGTCATGAAAACCATGATAATTTTTTAAATAAATAATAATTATATTTTCACGTAAATAAAAATATAAAAAATATATTTTTAGTAAATTATAGAACAGTATTAAGTAAGAAAATACGAACAGGATATAGTTATATAACATTCCCAATTTAAAAGAAGTTTCATTGAAATTATTTTCTAAAGAAGTTTAAAATATTTTGAAAAACCTAATCTATTAACATAAAATTATCAAATTTTTATACTGAGATTTTGTAAAAATCTAACAAATAACATAAAACTTCTAAATTTAGCAAAAAAAATAATATATTTATTCACCTAAATAAAAAAAATGTTTATTTTTTTTAAAATACTAGAAAAATATTGAATAAGGTAAATATGTTATATTTTATGTTTTTAATTTTTATTATAATTTACAAATTTTATTAATAAATTCTAAGAATCAAATCCACTTATTCAAATTTAAAAGAGTTTATGTTTGGCTCATTGAACAATTTTCAAGTTCGAATCGATTTTGAGCTTGACTTATTTTGAATTCGAGTTAAATATTAACAAACTCAAATTTAATTTATTTAATAAATAAATTGAATTTTTATCGAACCAAATTTTGAATAGCTTCAAAATTTTATTATATTTATAATTTTAATAATTTTTAATTTAAAAATAATAAATATTTTCAAAATTTTTTTATTTCATTACTATGCTAATAATTTTCAGTTAAAAAATAATAATTTAGTATTAAATTATTATAATGAGCTAATTTATAAATTTACAAATAAACAAATTTTTTAATTTTAATAAGTTAAATATTTACAAATTAAAATTTAATTTATTTATTAAATAAATTTAAAAATATGAGATTTAATTTAGAAAAATAATAAAATTAAATTGAATTTTTATATAATTTAGTATTAAATAATTTATAAATAATTTGATTCATTTATTACTCTATTTATAATTCATATTTTAATTTTTATATAAATTAATATATTTTCTATAAAATGAGCAAGTGTATGTAATATTACTTTAATTACCTTAACCATGTGTGTCAATTGGTTCTGGATCAGACTAGACTGGATTGGATTGGGATCGGGATCTAATAATTCTCAAAAGGAGAATAAAGACCAGATTGGATCGAATAATAGTCGTTTGATTCCAGACTGGACCAAAAAATAGATCGGATCAACTAGATTGAATGTGAAAAAATTCTTGAATTAGAGAAAACCCGAGCTGATGTTTGCTTCAAGAGACTTGGGACCTGTACACACAACCCCATACCAGTAGGCCCCATACCTGCACACACAATCCCCATACCTGCACATTTTCCTTGATTAAAAGTTAAAGCCATACAGATTCTGATTTGGTTCAAGAGCTCCAACAGATCGCAACATGTTTGGTTCGAAGCCAGCAACACCATGGCAGCCTACAACAGGTCGCACTTTTGCAAATCACAGAGGAGGCACAGTCGTGCAATAGGTGGCGGAGGGAGAGCTATGGACTTTGATTTGGTTCGCAGAGGAGGTAGTCGTGTGGCAACGACAACGGTAGACGGCACACATGCACCATCCATTAGCGTGGAATATCAGAGGGGTCCATAATAAATAGGTGTTGATTTTGTTGAGGACATCACCATACATGGGGACGATGAACTAAAGCTCGTACATGGCGGGGATATTGTGAGCGATGATGGAAACAATGTCTCCACGAGTGAAGCCGGTGGATGAAAGAGAGGCAGCGAGATGGAGACATCAACGGTGGGTGTGAGACTAGGTGTGTGAGGCAATCAACCCATAACGGATACTCCATTAAAGTAGCAATCAACCCGATATTGCTCATTGCCCTTCGTGATATAAACGAGTGAGAGGCAATAGGATCTAGCAAAGCATCAACATGAGAACAACTAATCATAGTATTACCTGATACCGTCGTGTTAGGGGTGTTAGCCTTCAGTTGTGTCATGGTTAATATTTATGTTGGTGCCATAGGGCCTCCTAATTGAGACCTTAAGGATCTTGCTACTCGACCTCTTCCTTAACCTCAACCCTATGGAATCGTTGCAAAATCGGCCTAGCAGCCAGTTGAGCTACATTACCCGTCCCCGTCTACTATGTCTATGCATGCCCTTTCATATTAGAACACTCTAAAGAAGTGGCCCTCTTGACCACATCTGTATCATGTTGTAGTACCAAACCTGCATGGGCCCTTATGTGACTTCCCGCATCCAGCACAAGCGAATCGACTCGACTTTAAACTTGATCCCTTTCTGATTTTGAGCCCTGACTTGACTTTACTCCTGAACTTGTTCTTAATTTTCTTGGAGCTCTTATTCTCCTTCTTTTCTCATGGGGTTGCAGTTGTAAGAGAGGTGAGACTAAGCCTCCCTACATCTGTAGCCTTAGGAGTTGTAGATGGTCCCTAGCATGTCGATCGAGGTGATACTACTCCCATGATAATCGTGATCACCTCCATTTTCCTAGTAGCATCTACTTGGCATGAAAACTCTCTCTCTCTCTCTGCTGCCATGATAAGTGATGAGTACTTGTTGTGCAAGCTCACGGCATACCTTCTGGCTTTCTTCCTCTCTGTGTCATATGCTTGTCCCACATATTGTAGTAGATTGGTAAACTAGTCCATGTACTCATCCATACTCATCTCATCAATCTACCAAAGTTGCTTAAACTCTAACATCTTCATTTCTCTTGAACTGTTTAGGAATGCCACTTTATAAACTATGTAGAAAACTATTCCCAAGTCATCTGCTCTACCTCGGGCTCTATGTACACTTTGTACCACTCCTTTACCTTCTGGCATCGAAGTGTGAATCTAGCCATTTGTATTGCTCTACTGTCATCTGCCCCCAACTCATCTATTATAATCTTGACCACCTTTATGTACTCAAATGGATTGTCTTCTTCTTTGTACTTGGAAGCATCCAACTTTAGGTAGTCTGTCATCTTTGTCTTACCACTACTCTCTGAAGAAGCCCTACCTGCTAAGGTGGTGGGGGTAATTGGTTCTGTAGTTAGCTGTGGAATTGATGGGTCTGATGGGGCTGGGTTCTCTAGTACTACCCCTGGGTAGCAATAATATGGTGGGTATATCCTATAGGGTGAGTAAAGAGGGGTACATTCCATATGGATAAGACATGTAGGGAGGGTAATATAGGTAGTTTTGTTGCCTTGTGGTGTCACTATCATGGTAACCATAACCACTTCCATATCCGTAGTTCTGTGGCAGAGGTGCAAACTTGTAAGCTGATGCATTGCCCTGACCATTAGTATATCCTTCCACTCCTCCTCCAGCACCCATATCCAGATTCTCATCTCTCCTTCCTACATTCTCAATTGGCAAGTCTCCCATAGACACATCCTGGAAAGTTGTGCAGCTTCCCTGTTTACATTAAAGGACCTTATGAGTCCCTTGAGTATCTCCCTGTGAGCTCTTTTTTGCTCTGTGCCTCACTGTCAATATGTTAGGGAGATTCTTTATTCCCTCATGTTCAGGAAGAACTCCTAACAAATGAGCTGATCGTCGTGATCCACTCGTATTCCCTTCTGTTAGGAAGTCAAAACATAGAACATCATTAACATAACATTTAGTTCATGTGTCAGAACCATGAACTCACATAACATTTCACACAAACATTCATTCGTATGCATAGTATACACGTGATCATATACTTAGCATATTCATCATCATCATCATAGCCATGACATTATACATTAACTTCCTAATAGACATGTACTCCCTATGACGTTTTCCCTATGATATTGTATAAACATTTGACATGCACTGCTAGGTTCAATCTTTTGAACTACACACTATGATACCAAGTCTGTAACAACTCGTCTGACCAAACTACTGTCGACATTAATATGCCAACCACCTAACGGTGATTGAAACCCTAACAAGCTGTAAACATAACATTTAGATTTTTATTTCCATTACATTCCTGTCGCATTTTACATTTTACATTTACATAAACATACATTATTATAAAAATCTCATGCCTTTAATGGATTTATGTACAACATGATCATAATGAATAATTTGGTTCCTAGTACAAGTGTCATACATTGTACCTATACACATTATCATACTGAATATAAATAAGTACCTTAATCCAAATGCAACATTCATAACTTTTTATACATGAGATTTTAAACATACTTTTGAATCTTTATACTTAATACATAACTTTAACATTACTGATACATTCTTAGGGGCAAACACACATATATTACATCACAGTGAGACATCTAATATACTTTGCGTTTTCTGGTGTAACTACATATTTGTGAAAAAAAAGAAAGGGAATCAGGGATGGGAGGACAAAAAATGGGTAAGGTATTTGGAATAACTTAGTGAGCAAATACAAAAAAGATATTACATAAAACATTACTTTCGTGTACGTGTAAATGCAACATCGTTAAATATTTCACTTTAGGTAACATTGTCACCAAAATCCCTGAGTAGTTCCAATTGACAAAACCATCTTTCGGGAACTACCCGAAACATAAATATGCCCCAAGAAGCTCATTTCAACCATCTTGTACTTACCATATATGTAAACAAAACATGAATATCCCTTGAAATGTCCCAACTTCATCTGTGTTTCTTTCATGGGAAAATTGATGGTACATCCTAAAGGACATGCCGAACAAACAATATAAAATATTTATGAGGGATATTCCTAGAAATATAGTATGTGGATCATAAAACATTAACATGTAGTATCAAGGGTTGTCCAAAATATTACATTTCATATATCATGTAATCAATGCAATGCAACATATATTGTATTCTAATGCAAACATCTTGAAATAGCTGTGATGCATGATCATGCTATAAATATTCATTTTTGGTATCATAAAACATTTAGTTCATATCTACTCACTTGAAAACTAAATGGTACTAATGAATCATCGGTTCGTCACTAATGTCCCTGAGTTTCGGAGACCGATATTGTATTTCGAGCTTCAGATTAAAGACTCAATATAAACTTTAAATACATACTTAAAACAATCTCATAAATCCCCGATTAACATAGCATGAACATGACATAAGTAATCCTTGCAACTTATATTTAAGTTGCTGAGTAGAGGAATTCGGGTGGCAGGTTCAGTAGCGAAAGTCTCTCTTACAAAGACTAAAGTCATCTTTCAGCGGTAGGTTCAGTTGCCACAAGTGACATAGGTCAAAAGTTTTGGATGTCGAAACTAGATTTCAACCTTGCCTTGTGAATTGCTTCGAGTTTCAGCAGCCTAACTCCACTTTAGGCCACCAAACATGGGTTTTGGCAGAACCCAAAACCTCAGTTCCTTACATGTCTTACATGCCAAAACCTACAATTCAACATTCTAAACACTTCCATAACATTAAGAACATCCCAACTACTTCCATTAACTCCACTAATATCAATTTCTCAACATGCATCATGATAACATCATTTCATGCATTTCCATAAACTTACATAAACTTAAACAATTAACCTTTATAATTTCTTTACATGCAATCCTATATTCAAACCTTCTAGTATATATCTAACATTACATATCACATTTTAAACATGCATACTCATCATTTTAAGCTATTTTGTTCACCATTCGTAAAACCCTTTAAAATTTACCAAATTTTCATTGCCTGTCTCATTTTCTTTGTGACTTTATATTTTCTAATATTGGATTGGAAGTCTAACTTGTTGGAGACCCATATCCAAGCCTCTTTCTACCAACTCTTTTTAGTTATTCCTTCTTTAGAGTTTTTCCTTCAACTCTTTTTTTTTTTTAACTTTAATGCTTTAGTTTTCTTTTTTAATTAACTTCTTGCTTGCTTTAATTCCTTTGAGTTTGAGAATTTGAATTTTCTATGAAATTGGAAGAAATTGAGAGAGTTTGGAATTTGTCATCAAAACCTCCCTTTGGCCAGCTGCCTTCATTATTTATAGTGGAGCTTAGCCAACTAGTTTTAGCAGCCAAACATTAAGTTTGGTGGCCGAACCTGGTTTTCTAGGCAAACCCTATCCGAACTTCACTTTAATCTTCTAACTTTTCTACCTTTTCATTTTAGTCCTTGAAAATTTCTTTCTAATTCCTTAAGTCTTTTAACTTGACATTTTGATCCCTAATCATTATTCTGGTTCAATTTTTGAATATTCCACGAATATTTCAATCGAAAACTTAGAATTTAACTTCAAAAAAGTATCGGGGTGTTATATCTTCCTTCAGCTTCCGAACTTAAATTATGACATAATGCCAAAACTAAACTTTTACAAGGTTTAGACTTGCCAAAAACTTGTAAATGCTCATTTTGACATTTCATGCTCATTTAAACATATTCTCAACTCAATAAACATATTTACAACATCAAAATTAACATGTAAACCAATTCATACCTAATCCTTCGTTTGACCAAACTTTCATAAGTTTGGATTTCTCCAAACTCACTCTAAATCAACATGCATGATTAGTTTAATGCTTTTCTAGTTCTATGCACATTAACTTAACTTCTATTAGAGTCATCTCATATAATTTCTTACAATTCAACTTAAACTTCCATTTCAATTCACTAAACTCTAACTTCCATTTTCTATTACCTGCAAGTACCTAAATCTTCCCTTTAACACCAAAACATCATCTTCAATTAAAATCTTACATGTTTTGTTAAGGGAAAACTTATTAGAACTTTAAAAATCTTCTAAACTTTATCAAATATTCTTGTACTTTGTGAAGAGCTTAATTTTTCTTGAAATATCTCCAAACTTTGCTTCTTTTGCTTCGGTTTGGCCAATTTCAGCTTCCGAAGACATTTGACTCAATGAAGAGAGAGGTTTAAATTTCTCAATCTTTCCTCCACCGCTTGACACCTTCTTAAATAGTGAGGTTGGCTTGGTTTGGTTCAAATTCTGAACTTTAAGTTTGGTGGTCGAATTTGAGCTTTCAAGCCGCCCTAGCCATTTTGCATTTTAATTCCTCCTTTGTTTTACATTTACTTTTACATCCTTAAACTTTCAACCTTTATCATTGTAACCCCTAGTCACATTTTTGGTATGATTTTCATATATTTTATGAATATTATAGTCGACAATCTAGATTCCGGCATCGAAAAAAGTGCTAGGTGTTACACCATTAATGAATCTAAGTTTCTCTTTGGCTCTCATGGCAAGGGTTATAAATATGCTCCAAACAGATTAGGTCCTACTAGTGGTGCTGAAAACTAACACCATACTTGGATTATCTGAGTTGTGCAAACTTAGAGGTCCTTTTTCATCGAGTCTGTCCTCCATTGCTAGTTGATGACGAGGTCTATCAATGGCATCTTCTCTTATAGCCATGATTTTCAAAGAGAAAAAAACCGTCATAGTCCCTTTCGTAGCTGCGATGCCATGTGCCAAGAATAAAAGAAAAACAAGAAAAGGATGGGAAACAAAATTAATTCCATTAAGTTGGCTTATGGGTACATATATATTGAAGCAACACAAAAACATTTTTCCGCCTACCTAATAGATCGACTAACAACCTCCCATTCTCAAAACGTACCGTATCACCAATTTTATGACCCTGCGTTTTATTCCCTTACGCACCATTGGATGGCTACACTTTCTATATATGCTCAAAACTTCAGTTATTACACAAGCTGACAAGCTAAATGAGGTCTTTCTCTCACTCACACACACTCTCTCTCTTCTCTCTTTATCCATGGAAAGAAATATTCTATAATTATATATGATAGTATTATAATTATTATTACAGTTATTATTATGCTTTGTATTAAATACTTCAGATATAATTATAAAAAATAAACTGAAAAAGAAAACATTTTTTTTTTATAAAAGTTGAAAGGTTATATTAATGGATATGATCGTGGCAACGATATCGCTAGTGTGTCTCTATAGCCACCCTTCACGGACTAACTTTGAATCATTCTTAAATAGAATACCTTGCAACCCAAATCATAGAATGAAGAGTAAGACTAAGTTGTTTTGATATCTTAAAGAGAGAGAGACAAGAGAGATACCATCTACCCAGAGATAGAGAGAGAGAATGGAGAAGTACTTGAGAGAGAACTTCGATGTTGATGCCAAGAGACCTTCTGAAGAAGCTCTAAAGCGATGGAGATGTGCTGTTTCTGTTGTCAAGAACCCTCGTCGTCGGTTTCGTATGGTTGCAGATCTTGCCAAGCGTGCTGAAGCAGAAAGAAAACGTAAAAAGCTTCAGGTTATTAAATAAACTTTCTTTTGCTTTCTTTGATTTCAGTTTCTCACATAAATTGACCAGATTATGCACTTTAACATCATCTAATGCTTGATGTCCAGGAAAAGATTCGAATAGCTCTTTATGTGCAAAAGGCTGCATTGCATTTCATTGATGGTATGATCGACTTCTCCACATA
>CAOGCB010401880.1:0-11033 GCA_948266635.1 Cnidoscolus chayamansa | reverse complement strand
CTTTTTTGAGCTTACCTTGAACAGAGTTTCAAGCTTTGTTTTCACTAGAGAGTACTCATGTTTCACTTGTTGCAGGCACTTCAGGCATCTTTTGGAGGCCAGTTTTGCATCAGAAAATGAAACTATTTGTAAACACATTCTTTTTGAAGTGATATTAAAGGTTAAAGAACATTACCCTTCAGTGTTCTTCTCCTCGCAGTAGTTTCTGAAGGCAATACAGACTTTCCGAACCCTCTGAGCTCCTATGCTGTTATTTTAAGAGATCTTTCATTAACAAATAGATTCATGGGAAAATACGAAGAAAATCAAATGTTCCAAACCAATATGATTTGGAATGTGTTTAATGATAAAAGATCTATGCCAGGAAACTGATGGAACATTCTGTGAGCTGAAACTGAAATCAACTGAATGGGATATGCTCGACAAGTTCACTGGTCATTAGAAGGAGTTTAGTACCTGGAGCTGCTGCCCTTCAACTGGTGAACATGAGCATCTAGTTTCTTGAAATCTACACTTGGCTGGTATCTGCACAACGTAACAACACAAAAAAAAAAAAAAAAAAAATCGCATTAGATCTATTGGAAAAGAGTAGAGTTCATAAAATAGTAGATAGAAAGAAAATCTCACAGAGTGTTGGCCAGTTCATTAAGAAGCCTTTCTGAATCTTGAAAGAAAAGAGATACAACTTCAACCACAAAATCTGGGTTGCTTTCATCTTGCAGTTGCTGAAGTTGATTAAAATGTTCATCCAAGAATCCCTTCTCACGCACAGGTCACAAGAACTCATCATCGTAAACCAAAGAAAGGAAGAACACAGGATACAGAACTCATTAGCTATGCATATAAATAGTCCTCACCTCTTGGAACAGTGAAGTTATGTAGTTAACTAACTGTCTTTGCAACTGAAGCCCACCATCCATTGTAGCTCTTCTCTGAGTCTCTCCAGTTACTTGCAGATCTTATAGGAATCACTCCATCTCTTTCTTTCTTTGAAAAGACTTTGTATATGTAGCCGAGGATTCTTACCTAAGAGTAGACAAGATAAATAAGGAATGTGAAGTCACTCTTTGCCTCTTTGATCTTTTACTTTTCCTGTTCTAGGTTGTTGTTTCTCAGTTATTTTTTTTTTCTTTTAAATATATATACACTAATCCTTTTCTTTTCTGAGCACTCGTAAAAAAATAAAGAATACATATACACATATATACCCCCCTAAATTCATCCTTTTAATTTAAATTTCATTTTATACAATTATAAAAGAGTCAAGGTTAATAATAGGAACAGCAATAGAAACACTTGACATATAATAAATTTCTAGAACTTTACATAAATATGCTGAATTTTGATGATTCTTGCAAGCTTAATACAAGAAAAGAAAAGAAAAGATATAATCAATTTAATAATATTAAAAATATTTTTATAACTATAAAATTTTAACTTCAAATTAAGTAAAATTTAATGTTTATATCTAATTACCTTATCAAAATGGGTCTAAATGTACTTAGTACAAGTCATGATAGTGTAGTGATGTAAATGTCAATACAATGCAAGTTGAAATTATTGGTGGGATCTCGCTCGACTCTCGACAATGACCCATTTCCTCTGTTGAAGGTCAATTCTTGCCTTAATAAAATACAAGCTTTTTCTTTACTTTCTGCATATTTATTATTTCTTGTTTCAGATAAATTTAGTCTACATAAATAAAATTCTTATATTTAAATGACATTTGAGTTCTCTTGAAATCTTGGGCTAATTTAGAATTAACCTTATTATTTACCAAGTAGGCATTAATTCATCACACGCTACTTCGTTGGGTTTCATTACGGTATATATAGAATTCATATCCCAAAACCTCATATTATTCACGATTTTCAATTTCATTCCCCATGATTGAGTTCTTCATGGATTTTCTATAATTGATATAGAGTATCTGAGTGACTGTTGAAAAAGTTTTATGCGAGGGGAAGGACCACTCTATTGTGTACCTATGATCTTGATATGATAAGGATCAAAGTGGGGGCCAATTATTTTTATAGCAGATTTCTTGCAATGAATGGAGCTAACCATTGCAGGCCACAACAATACAAAGAAGTGGGATGTCTGGGTATCCAAAGTCGAGATTTGAATGAATGTTCCTATTCAATAACAACAGTTCTTCACTCGTAATTTCTTGTCTCACTCTGGTTCTTACTCTATCTCAATACCCACAAATCAACAAGGATGCATTTGTTAAGATCCATCCTTGTCACTGTCGTTATTAGTGGCATAGAAAAATTTAAGGGCAAAAAAAAAAAAAAAAAAAAAAAAATGCCGAAATCAGCACACTGCTACCTGTTCATTCATCTAACAAAGAAATGTCCATATGAATAATATTAATATACGATAATGACGATCAAAGGGTTTCATCTAAACTTAATTAAACCTTAATTCCAACTACTTAGGCATTGTTATACACGGTTTAACTAGGGAGTTTCCAAGGGTCTAATCCTGCTATATCCTTTTGCTTTCACACCAGATGGGCCCTAGAGAAGAATCGACAAAATTTTCCTCGACACTTATGGCTAAAAATGGCTTAACCACTTGCTAAAAACACACATTCCATGCACCAAGCTTCACATGCATTGTAAACGTCAATACCTGACAAAACTTAGTGGAGTAAAACCAAATGTTGCTTGTCAAGCTCTGAAAATTGCAAAAGAAGACGAAAACTTCGTGCGCGTAATTGTCATGTTTCTCTAGTTGAGATCATAATTTAGACTTTTAGTGCAATAAAGAATCCAAACATTCAACAAGTGCTGAAGTAAAAATAAAATTTTCAATTCCAACTTAAAAAGAGAATATCAACACATTGAAAACAGGTCCTGAAAACGTTCCGTGCATCTTACAAGTGCCTTAACTTACAAAAGAATGATACCTGTAGGAATAATATCTTTCCTTCTTTTTTTTTAATTTTATTTTTTTTCCCTATGAAGAATGAATACATAGAACAGAAAGAACGTTCCACACAAATCATTGTTATTATGAACATAAATTTACAGCATTTACATCAGAAATAGAGAGGAAGAAAGCCAGGCATTAGCACTAGCAGTGCCAGTGATCTTGTATTAATCAGTCAGAAACATTCTCAACGCAGTCTTGTGGGGATATTACCTGCAACTTCTATCAATTAGTATCTATACCTCCATTAGGCTGGCACTGACCCAGCCTTTGCACAATAATTTGAATGAAATGGAAGTTGGAATTAGTTCACCAGAACTTGATGGGGAGACACATCAACCTGCAAATTGCAAACCAAAACGGAAAGGAAACTTCAAAAGATTGTAGGGAAGAAAGAATTTAACTAATAGTTCTGTCTTCGCAATATAGTTACAAGAATTCTAGAGTGCAACAAATTATAAAAAACAAATTTGAAGAAGCAAGAATGTACCATGTTAAAGTACAAATTTAACAAGTGAAAAAATTTATGTAAATTAAACAACAAAGTTATTCTTGAGAACATTATGTACATGGAAATATGTAATTCAAAAACTTGAGAACCGACCTTGCTTGACCATTCTTTAAGATTTCCACTTCATATGAGTATAGTTATGAGCAAACACAATGGTATGCTTTTTGCCCAATATAAAAAAGGACCAATAATCCTAAATCAGATCTACTTCTTATAAAGTTGAATTTTACTCAAATTCTAGTCTATGTTTCTTCTATAAATGTTTGATTGATGGGGTCCTTGTTCAAATTTGCAATGTAATACACAGACACAAAGTTCAGCAATGCAATGGACTGCCACATCTAAAATTTCTTTTGATACTTCATGAGATAATCTGAATATGTACTACCAGTCTACCAGTACTCTACCTTCTTCAGAGAAAGCAAAAACACCTCCAAGCATGTCATCATTGTCACCATCTTCTTCAGATTTTTCTAAATCACATGAACTGATGTTGTTGTCCACGAAACTGACTTCTGCTGATTCATGACATTCACTTGAAGATGACACTTTACAGTAACCCTCTTGAAAAAACTGCTCAAAATCCATTGAATCAGTAGTTGGCACTTCATCAATAATGTTCATACTCAAGTCAGAACGATTAGAGCTTGTGTTTGAAGCTTCACTTGTCACAACACTGTTTGATGACTGAACTTCTTTTATAATTGTTCTTCCAGCAGGAGAACCATTGGTTAAAGACGTTATATTACTATCCATTGAATTACTATCCTCGGGGGATATACCCATTTCAGATTGTTTGAAAGAAATTGAACTGCTTTCTTTGTTAACAGAACTTTTATACTGGATGGACAATGCTGAAACAGAAATCTCTGCTTTGCTGACAGTATTATAGCCAGATTGAAGATAAAACTTTGTTGATGATCCTGATGAAAATGCCAAGAATAAAATGAGGAACTTCATTGGTAAAGAAAGCAAAAAATATCTAACATTAAAATCACCATACCATCATCAGAGTTTGCAACTGAGCCAGTCGAGACTGACTTAGGATGGGAAATAAAAGCATCTTCTGAGTCTTTAACTCCTTGAGAACCTGATAAAGCTGAGAATCTTTCACCACCGGGGCCTCTGCACAAAAAAAAAAAAAAAGAGACTATTAATTATGGAAATATGAATGAATGAACATTTTGTTGATAACATTTAAACATTCCATGTTCCCCAGAAAACACTAACACGATTTTTTCCTTTGTATGGCACATATGTTGTCTTGGTAATCTATGGACATCCAATAAAATGGTAACTGCTGGCACTTTCTACATACTCCCTGACATGGGTCTTATTTTTCAATATAAGTTTAAGCAGGGAGTCGAGAAAAGGGTTGTTGTGTTTTAGGCATATAGTGTGTTAAACCATACAATACAGTATAAAACAAGCTTTACATCCGTCTTTTCCATCTCTTCTGCTAAAAACAGGCCTTGTGCAAGAAAGGAAGAAACTTGCTGTCAGTCTTCCAGTATGGAAACTGCAGCTCAAGTGGACCAATTCTGAGAAGAAACAATCAATTTTCATCCTATGAAACACTAGAATCCCAAGCCTGACTATTTCAGATGTGCACCAACTGCCTAGGATACTAATAAACAAACGACCAAGGTATAACAACATTCTGACAACCAAGTGCCACTTACGTAAATCTCTTTTTCCTGCCTATGATTAAATGAGATCATCTCAGGACAAGTACAATGGAAAAATCAAGATTTTAGCTAGCTATATAAGCATATTACAGAATCAACAAAACAATGCCTTGTATTCTCACAGTATTGTATAGATACTGTATAACTATATATAAAACAGATGCAGAACAACATTAAATCTTAATGACATGCTACTTAAATTTCCCTCCAGGCTTGAGCAGCATTTCATATATCCAACCGTGACAAAATTTATATATATAAACTAGGATATTTCTGATCTAAAACCATGAGAAGCCAAAATCACCACGAAATGAAGAGTGCAGAACAAGGCTCTAAAAGCAAAAGACGTATAACAGAAGAGCACAGACCATTTACACATAAAAAATTAAATGCATTATTGATAGAATGCAAAAGATAAATGAAATAAACAACTACGGTGACATTTAATATAGTTATAAATATGAAAAACATGTAAATGCACCTGTGAGTCCAATTAGAGAGAGTTCTATGAAAATAGTCAAAAACAGGTAATAGATCCTTCTGCCTAATCTCAACCTCTTGGACCGGAACCTTCTCTATTTCAATCTTTCCATCAGCATGATCTTCAGTGACATTCTGTTCTGCTGCCCCAATATGACTCATCTCATAGAAATACATCTAACAGTAGATCAATCAAACATAAGCAAATTGAAATATGACAAACGAAAGCATTTCAGAATTACACCAATGACCATACCTTAGATTTTTGCCAAAGTGGCATCCTCCATGAGCTCATCTGCACCTCTGCATTGGAGAGATACACGTGAGATGGCTCATGTGACTTTATCGATTCCACATGCTCACTATCATTATCTTTGCAATCAGATGTTTCCATGGGCAAGTCTACAGTTTCTTGCCTGCCTGGAGTAATTCCAGAAATGCATTCCTCTCTTTCTGCCCAATCTGCTCTTCGGCAAACATCCCACCACTGAACAGATTCAACATTTACTCGTAATTCCTCATCCTGTAGCTGCACTGGAGAACCTTGTCCAACTCTTGAAGCAACTTCACTCAACTCTCTCCCAACTGACGAAAGCAATTTGTATTGGACTACATGGCCACAAGGAGTGTAAACCAATAGGTGGTCCAAAGCATTAGCATTTTTCGAGTGAGAAGGCTGCAAATTTTGAGCCACACAGCTATGGAAAACAGAAGCAATAGCACCAGGTGGAACTGAGGTCTTTCCTGCTGCAGAAGATGCAGCATTGCTAACTGTGTTGAGCCAGCCAGTGTTACTATTTTTTATTCTGCTCACCACAGACAGGGTGACAGGTGAAGGTGGTGATGCAGAAAAAGATTGCTGGTTTACCATGAATGAAGGAGCGGACCACCATGGCAAAGATAAAACTGGTAGAAGACTAGGCCCATCAACATGTGAATTGTGAATTTGAAGAACATTCTCACCACCAAAAGGAGAGAGTGCAAAAATATGGCAAGTGCCCCTGGATGAAACAATGGCAACCCACTGACTAAAATTGCTAAAGCAAATGTCTTGTATCACCTGTATAATAAGCACAAAGAGAAAAATATCTGTGAACATTAAAAAAAAATTATAGAATTTGAAAGAAAAGTGGAAGTCAAAGCATACAGCTGATGTGATGCCACGATGAAGCTTGTAAAGATGCACATGAGAAGAGCTCCAATCATAGCTCTTAGTTCCTGATGCACCATGAGAGGGGGATGGCATAATCCGAAAAATATTTATGTTGTTCCCATGGATGGAGGCAGTAACCAAAAGTGTACCACTTGGATCAAAACAAAGTGCAGAAATTGGACTAGTATGAGCTCTAAATTGTGATATCACAGCTTTTGAAACAAAATCTTTCACAACAACCTGCAATGCATACAAGTGAGAGGGAATTCTTACATATGATTAATTTCAAAGAACTTATCAGGCATGCATTAAATAGTAACATTGGAAATCCACAACATCCTTCTGGTACTTGGTATATCTCATAAGATCTTTTTGCAGAGAGCTTAAAATTAAATCCATGATCCCATAGGCAAAATGGAACATACAAGTCAAGGTAAATGCAATCAGATATCGTTTCCTAGTCATATGATCTTTATGCTTCATTTAAAATTTGAGTTCTTAGCTTGTTGAGAACTAACCATTCCAGCATTATCTGTTTCTGCAGAATGTGTTGCACTCCTACCAACTTTCCAACTTGAATTTGAATATATAGGAGAATTAGAACCATCAGGGATAAGATCTTGATAATATCTAGACAAGGTCTTGTAGCCCATATCTCCCAAATTTATTAAACCAGCAGCTAACTGCTTACTAGATTCCATGGCATAACGGGCCATCAAACTCCCACTGCCAGGGGAAGTTGATGGACTGACACCCAGTGGAGGAGTAAGACTTTGTGGACTTAAGCGGCCAGTGTTTGACACCAGCGGATTGTCAGAAGCGTAAGCTAACCATCTGGGACCCACAGCCATTGGACCATATCCAATATTAACTCCATTCAATCCTTGGCCTCCCAAATGAGGGACAGGATAAGTGAGGACACTGAATTTGTTCTCAAGAGTCAGAGCATCAAAACAGTATATCTGCCAACATAATATGAAGAGGCATTAACCAAGATTAAAATTTTCAGGTCCAAATGTTAATTAGGCAAATTAAACTAACATAAAAAACTTTCCGACATAAAATTAAAAAAAAAATTCCAGCAACCAGAGCCTCAATCAAATGGCACAAGTCTCACATAATCTTCATCTGAATCATCTGGCTTACAAAATAAATGGTGAACATTATATAGAACTGTATTAGGAGTTATTTGCTAAACAACTAACATAGTCCTTACTTGTGTTGCAAGGCCCACGGCCACTATTCGTGGACTGCATCTAACCATAAAAACTGTTGAACGAAATCTCAGATAATGAACATAATTATGAGATCTTAGTGAGTAAAACCGCACAGTAGTAGGAGAGATGGAAAGGTTTCCCATTGGATGCTCATTATATCCATCTCTGGCTAACCCATCTCTCCCACTAAGTATTGGACCTGAGATCTTTGTTTCAGCACATGAAACCACCAAGAGCAAAGGATGTGATGCTCTGAATCCTTCACGGCCCTCGGATTTGGCAGGGAGGGGCTGCATTTGTAAAAATGTAACTGGATCATCACGCTTTGAAACAACTTCAATGACATCAGAGGCATCTTCAACATCAATGACTTGAAAGCCATTAGAGTACCCAAGTAAGAGAACATGTTTGAAGGAAGATGCACCAAGCTCTAGTCGGTCAAATGAAGCAAAAAGTACCTGTTTGCCCATGAAAATTTCATATCAAGCTTCTGGACACAATATATTAGGTGATGTACAGCATAGAGAAATAAGAATGAGGATGTCAAAATATAATCTGGACCTAAAAAGGCTTCTCATTTGACTTTTAGATTCATTAAATAAAAGAATAATGGAATTGCTCAAGTACATGTCAAAGGCATTAAAATTTCCCTTAGGGTATAGGTCCTTATATCCTCTTACACTATTATTTAGCCCCTAAAAGAAAATCTTATATTGAGTCAAACAGAGAATCTTATTTTTTTTAGCTGAGTAAACAATCATCCAAAATTAAAGGAAAAACAACATTTTTTAAAGTCCATCTGAATTGGACAATGTACAGACTATCAAAAGGAAACAGTCAATATCAATTACAATGTGGATGATTCAAATAAATAATTTTCATGATTAATTTTTTGCTGAGCACAAAGAAATTTGGTCTTACCAATACAAAGAGAATAAAGAAAAAAAAAAGAGTAGGAACAAGATGTGAGCATTTGCTCGGTGTTATGCCATCAGCTTCCAACAAAATGAGTAGCAGGCATTTGCTTCCTAGTGTGAACAAATAAGGCAGTGCTACGCAACGGTGAGCAATTGACCAGTTGACCAATTTATTTCATGAGAGATTATAAGGTTCATATTCTCAGAATCGCTTAATCCAAAACTAAGTTCAAAATAAAAGCCTAAAATTGCATCGTCTAATGAAGCAAAATTAATGAAAATGAAAACGAATAAAAGTTTCATTACTCAACTTTACAATAGAACTAGAATCTTCCACTGAACTAAGCAATCAGCAATTATTTCATTTAGTCAAAGTACATTTTCATTTGCAATAAACTAAAACTCTCTTTACATTTTTTTTTCAGAAATTTTCTTTTGCATGAGCTTCCTCGGCAACCAAACATATTTCACTCAAAATTTTCTTTATTTTATCTGAATCTCAAAGTCCAAATTTCCGATTGTAAAGCAATCGAATCGATCAAACAAAATAAGAAAATTTCACAAATAGCGCCGCAAAAATAAATAAATAATGAAGTTTCAAAGTAAATATATAAACATGTGTACATATGCTTTAAAGCAAAAAAAAAAAAAAAAAAAAAAAAAAGGAAAAGAAAAAGAAAAAGAAAGGGGAACCTGGTCCTTGTGGTCTTGATTATCACCGGAGATAGAAGCAGCAACAGAGGCGCTAGCGGAGCGGACACCAGAAGAGGCAGTTTTAATACAAGAAGAAATGAATTTCAAAGAATTCGGGATAAAGCCATTGCTATTGGTCTTACTATTATTCTTAGCTTTGCTGTTATTCTTCATAATAAATCAAAAAATGTTCCGCCAAAATTCACCGGAGACCGGGAAGTTACCGGGAAACAGGAAGTGCAGCCACTGCGATCGGTAATAGCATAAAGAGTAGAGGCCCGAAAAGAGAACTTAGACAAGCTCCGGCGAGATATTGGAAGGGATGGTGTTTGGCGTGGTGGTTTTGACCTTCTCGAGGAAGAGAGAGAGAAACGGTTCTTTGCTTTTGTGTTGTGTATCCTGTTGATTGAATTTAATTTTTTTTTTCTTTGGCTTTGGGATTAGAGTTCTGTGAGTTCGGGTGTCGATTGCGCTGTAAGCAAATTATGGCAAATGTCATACTCCTCCCATGAACTTAATCCAAATTTCACCCTTACCCCTAGAGTCTTGAAACGACAGTGAATATCTTTCACTTCTCGATGACAAATAATTGAAGATTGGGGAGTTAATTAGTAATATTGAGAAATTAAGGGCCGAAAATGAAAATATGAGAAAGTGAGTGGGATAATGAAGAGACATTACGTTACGACGGAAAATCTGAAAACAGCTAAACAAGCTGCTGAATTACAGCTATAAAAAAAAGTTAAAAAGACAGAATTTACAGCGCAGTAGATTATGATTTACAGCGAGTTCGGCGTGAAATTTGGAAAAAGGAAAATACTAAAATAAGAAGGGAGAGGGTGGGGCCCAAAAGGAAAGGTTTTTGCTTATTGTGGAGTTCTCTAAAGACAAATCCATTTATGTGTCTTTTCATGTTACTTGTTTTTTTTTTTAATCTAACATCTCATGATTGATGATTGTGGTATACATAGGAAAGGGAATTATTAATGGATTCAAATTAATTAATCAAATTAAATTAATTAACTTTTATTTAATTAGTTTGATTATAAGATAAAATCAATTTGATTCGATTAATATTTTTATAAAAAAATTTTATTTTCGGTTCGGTTTATCCGAATTTTTAAATGGGTAAAGATCTAAATCAAAGCAATTTGATTTGAAAAGGTTTAGTGCTATCCCAATGGGCCATTTAGGTGAACTGGGCTAATTTTATGGCCCAGATTTTTACTAAAACACATCCACTCCCAATTTAAGCTGATTCAATCGGAGTTAGGATCCCATGTTTTGTTTTACTATGGAAGGGTCTAAAGCACAAGCAGGGTCAGATTACTGAACATTCAATCAACTAGTTATATAATGCCTGTAAAATGTTTAACATGGACCCTCTTGAATGCTCATTTGATTTTTTCAAACACTTGTTCATATACTTGTCAAAAT
>CAOGCB010401729.1:0-10649 GCA_948266635.1 Cnidoscolus chayamansa | reverse complement strand
TTTTTTTATAAAATAAAACAAAATAATCACTTTTAAGTGTAGATTCCAAGCAAAAAATGTACACAGAAGCATGGAGGTAATACGAGTATGACCTGCTGAAGTTATCATAAAAAATCAGGCTTCTTCCTGTGAAATTGAGGCCCTTCAACTGAACCTGCAAGGTCTTGGAGTTCCTTCGCATGCTTAGTCATCCCTTTGCTTGAATAAGCTTTAATCATGGTTCTGTAAGTGATTTTATCAGGTTTACATCCTTTCTGCTCCATAAGTTCAAGCACCCCTTTCATCTCCACAAAGCATCCCATTCTCCCAAAAGCATCGACTAAACAATTGAAAAACACAGTATCTAATGTTATATCTGAATTCTCAATAAAACGCAAGACCCCTCCAATTTTCCCAGGTTTTCCAGCTTTCCCATAAGCCCTCACAAGAGAGCAAAGTGTAACACAGCTTGGCTTGATCCTCTCTGACTGCATTAACTGAAACAAATACTCCATTTGTCTCAAATCCCCAGCTCGCCCGAACGCATCAATCACCACATTGTAGGTTACAATTGTCCATGAATAATGGTATTTCTGCATGTACTCCATCACTGCACCCATTTTCTTATAATCTCCAGCTTTTCCATAGGAATCCAGGAGAATGTTAAAAGTCAGAATAGTTGGTTGAATCCCTGCATTCTGAAACTTCTCATAGCACTTCTCCATCATTTCGATTTGCCCACTGCTCCCAAAGGCTCTGATCGTGGAGTTCATGGTCCATACATCAGGCTCGCAATTTTTCTCACTGAGCATCTTTACTAATGTTGTTTCCATCTCAGCAAACCTTGAAGAAATAAGTGATGAGTTAATTCCTTTTGCAATTGAATAGCATTGTCGTGCCCCATCTGTCTCCAGACATGAAAACCATTTCCCTAACAAACTAAATAATAGAAAGAAAAAAAATGCTTCCAGGAGGCAGTGAATACAACAGAAATTGGCAAAAGCAACAGTTAATATAAAGGGTCCTGAAGTTCAAACAGCTCATATTCAGCACTCTTTTATTTATTTATTTATTTTTCCAATTTCTTTTTATATCACATTCTCAGCAACCAAATGGGCATTGAAAATTTAGAAATTGGAGAAGGTGAAAATTTACATTTTTGCTTTGCCATATGCATCAATGAGGGTGTTGTATGTAATCGTGTTGGGTGTGACTCCAAGAGATTCCATATCAGAAAGCAGCAACTGTGCTTTGTCAAAGGCAAAAGCTTGGAGGCATGACTTTATGAGGATTGAATAAGTGTGAACATCAGGCTGGCAATCAGGGTTGTTTTTCATTTCCTCCAGTAGAGAAAATGCTTCATCAAAGAGACCACTCCTGCCATAGGCAGATAACAGAGCTGTATAGGATTCATGGTTCACAACACAGCCTTCACTAATCATAGCTTGAAAGAGTTCATGAGCCTTCTCAGGTTGCTTACACTTTCCAAGCATGACAATAAGCTTGATATACATACTAGAATTTGGTCTGTACCATAGCTGCTCTTGTAATAATTCAAAAACCTGAATATAATAAGCAAATCTTTCACTTCAGTGAGATGGCTTTCTGAGGACAATGAAATGGCAAAACTAGGCAAGTGGTAGTACGACAGATCAACAAAATACGTGCTATTTCCAAGGCCATTATGGCCAATCCACAGCTTATTAAAGGAGAAAAATACATTTTATCAAAGTCATTTTTCTATATTCTTCCCGCATCTAGGTTATTTTGATTAAGCAATTGTCTAGGAGCATTCTACAGACATCTAAACCATCCTTCACATCCAAAATATTAGCTGCTATCAGTTCTTCCTTCACCTCATCATATAGCCTATCTTGGTTAATGGTGTTTCCCCCAAGTCTACATTTTAATTTTGACAATTTAAAATCTATGTGAATTTGAAGTTTTGACTGAAAGAATCAAAGGTGGATCTGTTGGCTTTAAGGCTTGCGAGGTTGCTGGTGGGGTATAGACTCATAGGTAACAGGTGTTGCTAAGACTTATCATTTCCAATTATGGTGATAATAAAGGTAAGCAAATACGATCAAAGGACCCAAGGGACTTGGCAGTAGAATTTCTCTTCATTTCTTTTTGAAATGCAAGACTAATCTGAATTTACTCATCACAATTCACAACTGTTAACTCAATTTCGTTTTAGTCTGACTTGACTAATGAAGGAGGAACATGCAACCTAAAAGCAAAAACAAGCAAAAGGTGGAATGTGGATGCTTCAAAACTATGGAACAGGTAAGGAATTTGGACCAAGGACTTATCTGTGGCAATAGCAGTACACAATGCAAATAAATAAAATACCAAACTCAAAAGGGTAACAGCGAGGATGAGAGGCGGTATACTGATCTTTCTTTGTGGTAAACTGAAAGCAGAAACCCATCTTAACTATGGAACAACAAGTTTAAGTAGTCCTCTCAGAAAAAGCGATGAAACTCAGTATAACAATTTGGAAACGGAAAGGACTTAACTTGGGGGCTAAATCCGACTAAAATAATCTTAAGCTCACTCAAACAAACGCGATAGCAGCACAAACACAAACACATCCAACAAGTTCTCAGCAACCCAAGCAGCACGAGAAGAAACATACTTCCATTTCAAGAAAGAAAAGGATAGAATTGAATTGAAATGAGTTAATTTAACGTACCTTGAGAGCAGACTCCCAGCGCAAAGCAGTGATTCTCTCGTGAAGAGCTTCGAGGACAGTTCTCGGAAGCAACTTCTTGGAATTGGTAGGACCTCTCTTCTTCTCAATAAAAGCTTTTGTTGAATCTCTTCGAAGAATCACAGAAATCGCCTTTCTCGAAGCGATTTTCCTGTTCGCTTCCTCTTTTTTCTCTCTCGCCTCTCTCTTCTTTACCTTTTCCCAGTCTATTGCCAGTCTCCTATGGCCTCTCTGCGTCACTGCTAGTGCCGCTTCATTGTCTGCAGGAGAAGGATCAGAAAGTGGTTCTATTTCGGGTATGGATGCATATACGCAGACCGATAAGCCATGTACTGGCTTTGGTCTTGTCGGACGATGCCGCAGTAACGGGTTGGGGTAAGAATTTGCGGAGCTGGAGAGCGCGGCCATTGTTGGCTCTGATGCACATGCAGATACTGAGTCGATGATAATCGTATTGATGGGCCGCTCAAAGCTGATAGACGGCTTCCAAAGGCCATACAATTTAGTGGGCTAATTTTAATCTTGCAATCCATTAACTTTCATTTATATTATTAAATTTTATGAACTTTAATTAATAATTTATTATTTTTTATATTTTAAATGTTATTTATCATATCTGAATTTAAATAATTTATATAAATATTATTTAAATTTAATTTATAAAGAAAAATAAATTTCAATGAATTTTTTAATTTTATTAAAATATTCATTTAATAAATAAATTATAAATTAGAATCATATTGCTTTTTCAATTTCATATTTTACTTAAAATTTATATTTTATTTATTTATTGTATATTTATTTTATTTATAATTAATTTAATTTTTTAAAATTTGATTTTAATTAATTGTGTAAAAAACTTAAATTTATATATAATAATAAAAATTAAATATAATATAAATTTGTAAGTCGATAATAAGATATTAAAATTAAAATTTAATGAGTTTTATAAAGTAAATAAAAACTAAGAATGATATTGATATAATCATCCTAAAATGCTTAATTCTAGTTCAAATATATTTATTAAATGTATTACATAATATTTATAAAATATTTGAATAAATTAATATAAAATATATTAATTATTAATATATTTAAATAATAAATTAATTCATTATATTTGTGTTTTTAATATATTACAAATAAATTAATTTGATTATAACTCGAATTTATTTAATATAAATTAAAACTCAATTAATTGCAAATGTATCATCAGCTCTAGACGTACTATCATTGTTATTGCGATTTATCTCTCGGGTTCTCCATTAGTATCCCATGTCTCTACGCAATCCGTCAACTAGCCAAATAGCGAAGCTTCCATCTCAATTCGTTTTCTTCTATTATTATTATTATTATTATTATTATTGTTTTACTTCATAAATCTTGATGATAAATGCATATTTATACCTTCTATTAAAAATTAGATTTTATAATAAATCAAATTAACTTTTTCCAAAATAAGAATGTATATTCACAATATGCCCAATAGTTCCTTTTTCGTTGTATGATTTTTTTAAAACTCTTCTCAATAAAGTCTGATTGCAAAGTGGGAATTAGATTTCATTAATTTGGAATGTGTCTACTGCACACTATAAGGAACACACCAGAGCAGCAGTAGCTCATCCTTCAACCAAGCTAGTTCAGTTGGACATAAATTTACCATCATGATTTGTAATTATATCTGACTTTCTCGATTTAACAAAAAAAAATTAAATTGAAAATTTATCGAAATGATTCATTTCCCATACGAGTTCAAATATAATTCGAATGATTGGGATACTGAGGAGTATCAATAAGATTTAGACAGAACAAAGAACACGATTACAACTAGCTATTAGGTTCAGATGTCCATAAAGGTTCATCTAATTCAGAACGACATCAACATGACTCAACACCCACTAACTCAATCTCCCCATCAGTTTTTACTGTTTTTACCTCCACCGCCGGCATTGTTTCCTCCTGCAGTTCCCTGAGCAGCTTTCCTAGCAGCCTTCTCCTGCAGAGCCTTTGCGTCCCTACCCACCAAAAAAGGCAACTCAAATCAATAATAGAAATGACAGCAAAACCAGTCAATCTGGATATGGGGAAAAATACATGTTGGAGACGGACCTTTCACGGCGTTGTTCAGGGGTCAACCCATCGTCTTTGTGATTCTTGGCCTTGTGCCCAGACCTAGCCTGAGCCCTTTCCCGGTCTCGCTCTCTCTGGTTACCACGTTCGCTTCAGTTAAAGAAAAAAAAACATATATCACAATTCAATTGGCAAAAATTCACAACAATTTATCCGTCTGGTTGCTTCAGATAACATGACAGTTTCCAAATTCTCCAAAAAAAAAATCGCATCGAACTTCTTGGCAACCAAATAGAGAAATAAAAGAATTTGTAAAGAAATCAAGCAAGAAAAGAAGATGGAACAAATCTGATCAGCAAAGGATATGGGTCATAGTCGACCAATTATACAGGAACCGAGCAGAAATCCTGGAAAATGAAATCGACAAGGGGAAAAGAATTAAGTTGTTTTGAATCAAGAATCAAGAAAAACAAAAGAATCAAAAGATATAGAGACAGAGCGTAGACGGCTGTTGTGTAGACGATGGCTGAATCGAGCGGCTTCTTTAGACACGATTCAGACTACTAAATAAGCAAATTTGCGGGAAACGGTCTATCGATCGAAGAGTCCAGAAGCCACAGAGATTCGCCGACTAACTGTAAGTGGCATCCAATAATTCCTTTATTATTATTGTTATTATGTTATAGGAATATTACTATTAAGTCATTAGAAAAACATATTAGTGTGTTCTTATTTTAAAATTAATAAATTAAAACTTCAATGCATTTTATATAATTAATTTTTAAGTTATTTTACTTGTTAATCCATTTATTGTAATTTTGATCAAATTTATAAAAAAAATCATATAGTTTAAATTATAATAATAAAATAATTTGCACATTTTTAGTAGTTATTAATTTTTTTAATAATTTAATTTTATAAAATATTATGAATAATTAAAATTATTATATTGTTTTTTATTTTATAGGTAAATAATATCGCCCATCCACTTTTCATTACTCTCTCTCTCTAGTTTTGCTCCCTTTTAATTCCCTTCAATTTATAAATAATAAAAAAATTGAAATTTCTCCATATTATTTTAAAAATTATTATGAATATACAATCTTTTGAAAAGTGAAAATTTTACATTTTTTAATTTAAAATTATTTAATTAAAATATTAATATATTTTATATTCCTGATAGCTTCACCAAATCTCAACAATTTTACGAAACTATCCTTATTTCTACCGACTCTATTTTATTCAAAATAATTTTGATCCAAATTTTTCTGCAAAAATTTGTTACTGCAAAGTACGAATTATTAATATTTTGACCATTAATGAATGGGGCTAAGAAGCACATAAAGCAAAAGATATTATTTTGATCAATGGATAAAATCGATAAATGCATAAATACAATTATTATGATTATTAAATAGCCTGGGAAAGAGCCTTCTACAAAAAATAATGACCAATTGTCTCTCTCATTTTTCTTTTTCTTTTCTGACAATTTAATTTATCCAATACCATTTTGATTCCATCAATGGTGGATTAAATTTGGACTTGATCCCCTTACTGTACCCAATCCATTAGACAACCAAAAGACCATTTTACCAACAATCATTCGTTACCGGATGAAATTACCAATTCACCTTCATGATTAGTATTTTGCCATCATTTTCACATCCATGGATTATAATGACAGAATATCAAATTATATACCAATCCCTTTATGAATTTCAAGTCTCTAGTTTAATACGCACATATAAAACCAAATGGTGGCCTAAGACTAATTTATAAGTCTGCAACCAAATTGCTGTTGAACAATTTTTTAAGACAAATCCTACCTTATGCAAAACAATAAATCCTACCATAATTACCAAGCATGAAACATTTCTAGCAAAGAAACAACAAATCATGACTCAAATAGCAGCATGCACATCAGAAAGTGAATATAAAAAGTTACTATGTGAGTTAAAAGAAACCAAGAGTTCAACTACCAGTTCACCTATCGAAGATATGGCAAACAACAATTATGACTTTTTCTCTCAAGCTGACGTGTGACAAAAGGAGATTCCTCTAACAAAAGCAGCTCCGATAAAACATTTACCATAAAAGCAGATTCCTCTGACAAAAGCAGTTCTGACAAAATATAAAATATGATAAAAGCAGATTCTTCTATCAGAAGCAGCTCCGACAAAAGATAAAGTTATGATAAAAGCAGATTCCTCTACCAATATTGAAATGACAAAAGCAAACCTGACAACGACAAAAGAATCAAAGGATATGGAGGAATATTATAATAAAAAATTAATAATAAAAATTATATTATTAGATATCATTATGGCATTTGGAATTCTACACAAGAAAAATATTCTACTATTAAACAAGAAATCTTAGCTATTGTTTTATGTGTAACAAAATTTCAAAATGATTTATTAAACAAAAAATTCATAATTTGTGTTGATCATAAAGCTGCAAAAGATGTTTTAACAAAAGATGTAAAAAAATATAGCTGCTAAATACATATTTGCAAGATGGCAGACATTTTTATCCATATTTGATTTTGATATTATCCATATAAAAGGAACTGACAATTCTATTCCATATTTTTTTACTCGATAATTTTTACGGGAAAAATGAACAAAGACAAGGAAGTTACAGATTCAAATATATCTTTAATATCTAATATAACCAATATGACCAATGTTACAAGACAAATAACGGGTAATGTACAATTATTATCTTCTGGACCATCTTTCACTACACGACCAATTATGGAATCCATATCTAATGCATTGTTAACTATACCTAGTTCACCAAGACTAAGAGCAATACTGGTAGAGGAATTTACTTTTATCATACTTTATTTTTTGTCGGAGCTGTTTCTGATAGAGGAATTTGCTTTTATTATACTTTATCTTTTGTCAGAACTGCTTTTGTCAGAGAAATCTGCTTTTATGTTAAATGTTTTGTCGGAGCTGCTTTTGTTAGAGGAATCTTTATACTCTGACTTCAAATTTTAATTCTCTTATTTCTTGATATAAATATTGTGAGGAGATATTTTTGTTTTTATTTTGTTGAAATAATTCGTTCAATTTGTTCAAATTTGATAGGTGGGAATGGTCCCGATTGAGCTTCTTTATTTATTATTAATTAAAATATTATATACAATTAAAAATATAAAAAATTATCTCAATTTTATATTATTAGAATTTATGTAATAATTCAATTATTAATTTAATTATTACTTTTAAATTAAAAAATATAATATAAATATTTAAATATTACATTTTTTATTTTTTTTATTTTTACGAGAACATAATGGTCTTTATATATATATATATTATTTGTTATTTTTATATAAAATATAATAATATAAATTATTGACATTATTATAAAATTAATAATTTATTTAGAAATATCAAATAAATATAAAAAATATTTATATTTATAATAAAAAAATATTGACATCAACTTTCCTTAAAATAATTAATGTAAACAAGTTTATAAAGAAAAAACATAGAAATAGATATAACATTAATATAAAATTTTAATTTTAATATATTTATTTTTTTTAAATTAATAAAAAATATTGATCACATTTTTTATTTTTTTATAAGTAAAATAAAAATGAAAATAATAAATATAATAAAATAAATAATTTTATAATATAAAAATTCACGTAAAACTTATGATGTATAAATATATTATAATTAATTATGTAAATATATGTGTAATTTAAAAAAATAAATATATTATTTTTGTTTGAAATTTTAGTTTATAAAAAATTTGTTAGAGAAATAGTTTAGGGTAAAATTATTAAAGTTATAAAATTTATAAATTTTTTATTATTATTATTTTAAATTTATGTATTTAGAATATTGATTAAAATGCTCTCGCTAAATGCTTATGTAATATTATATTAATTTTAATAGCAAGATAGAAAAAAAATTTATCTGTTATGGTTTAAGATATAATTATTAAAAATTATTATTTCCGATAAATCCATTAAAATGTTTAAAATTTTAATTTTTTAGTTATTTTTAAATAATAAAATAATTTATAAAATTAAACTATTTAATTGTTTTATCAAATAATTTATTAATTGTATTTTAATATTTATATTATTTAATTTTTATAATTAAATTTTTTATATAATTTATTTTATTTCAATTTTAATTTTAATGCTATTTAAGTAATTTAATCAAAATTATGGTTAATTTAATTAAAATTATTAAAAAATTAATATTAAACTAAATATTAAAAAGTGAAATTCTTAAAATAACTATATACTAATTATATTTAACTAAGTATAATTTTTAATTTCAATAACTATTCATGCATTATCTTCTTTTTTTTTTAATTTTATCGATCATTAATAAAAGTATAATTAATAATTTCATTAAAGTAAATATTTTTATTTAATTTATAATTAGATTTAAAGATATTATTGATCATACTCTTATAAATTTTAATTTCTAATACTTTATTTCAATTTTTATCAATTTACATGAACAACGGAATTAACTTCAGTGCTAAATTCGTAAATTATTCTTATTAACTATGTAAATTTAAAATACCCTTTTTTTTGTATTATTTCATATCAGACTTTTCATAAAACGATACCGTTTCTCTTGCAAGTGTGTACCAAAAAACCTAAACCCTAAGTCACACTCATCCAGTAGTTTTAGTTGTTTAGGCGCAGTCCCGCACCCTTAGATATATCCGTCTCCCTCTCACCTCCTCTAAGCCAGTGACTGTTCCTAGCCGCAGCCCTCCTCAATCTCGTCGAAACCGTAGCTTTTGCTCGGCTGCTCTAGTAGAATCGCAGAATTGCAGGTTTGATACCCAGAAAACCCCGTGAATAAATGATAAGAGAAATTTGAGTTTTATAATGAGCAAACTTCGGCGTTTGTCATCTCCCTGATCCCTGTGCGTGTATGGGTCGTTGTATATCAGTGTGTTAACTTTTTCGATATTTCGGTTTTGAGTTTTGGGTCTGGGTTATGTCTGTGTCTTTGTGTATATATTTGTGTGTGATTAATGAACCTGCTATCCTTGCTCATATAATTGCATATGTGGATCTTGTGATTATTGATAAATTATGTTTTCTTAGCTTTTCATTATCTGCAAAACGTGATAATTGTCTTGCCTTTTTTTTTTCTTCCAAATTTATGTATTTTGGCAATTGTTTTTTTTTTTTGTGGAAAAATTTGTAGTTTCACAGTTTCAATCCTTATATACCTCCGAGGACCCAGCATTTTATATTGTTGTGTTTACTTTCTGTATTTTTCATTCTACTCCTATTGGGTGGATTTCCAGTGTAATTTGAGATGGATGGTTTTGGACATGGGAGATTTTTTCTTTCTAGATATTAGTAGCCGCAAATGCGCTTCCTTGTTAGTTTTTTTCTTTCCTGAGCTATTCTCTGTTCTCGGTTCCAGTTTTGTGAAGATGTATACTGCCAAGCAGAAGATTCACAAGGACGAGGATGCTGAACCTTCTGAATTTGAGGAGTCTGTTGCTCAGGTTTTAAAATGATCTTCTTGTATTTTATTCGTGAAACTAAAGCTAAAATTGTGTTTTGACAGTCTAATTTTTCTTCTTTTTTCTTTTGCAGGCTTTCTTTGATCTGGAAAATACCAACCAGGAACTAAAGAGTGACATGAAGGATCTCTACATAAATTCTGCAATGTAAGAACAGTTTATTAATTCATGTATTATGCCATGATGGCTTGCATTGGTCTTGCTTGATACCTATTTTTCTCTCTTCTATATATATTGCAGTCAAATTGATGTTGCTGGGAACCGGAAGGCTGTTGTTATCCATGTTCCTTTCAGATTGAGGAAAGCTTACAGAAAGATTCATGTTAGGCTTGTGAGAGAACTTGAGAAGAAGTTCAGT
>CAOGCB010401526.1:0-18267 GCA_948266635.1 Cnidoscolus chayamansa | reverse complement strand
AAGAGAAACTATGATTATCTCTCGATTAAGAGGTTTCTTTTTCCCATTTTGTGTTTTATACTTTTCTAACCCCCTTATTCCAATGCTTTCTTATTCCAGTGCTTTTCTAATACTTTTCCAACCCACTTATTCCAATGCTTTCTTCTATGGTTTATGAAACTCAAATTACAAAGATGAAATAGGATGCAAACATTTGATGGTTTTTCTCGCATGTTAAAACTTCATGTCAACTGACAAATTATCATCGAGTTTACAGGTGAGCAGATAAGGATAAAATGATTATGAGTTAAAGGCATATGAATAAGACAACACCTACAATTGCAAAGTCATTAAATATACCTTCATTTGTGGAGGTCTCCAGAAAGGATCATATGAGAACAGCCACCCCTGTAGGAAAGAGGTAAAAGAACAGAAAGCCAGAGAGAAATGACTTTCATATGCATATGAACTACATGGTTGAATTGTTAACTTATTGTTCCTTCACCTGCATCAACCAGACAGCATCATCATCACCACTTTGCATTCCCTTAAAGACTGCTGCACCTAATGCAGATATGTAGTCTGGGTCATCATCAGGTGGAGTATTCTCATCAAAAGTGTCACTGAAAAAGATTCAACAAATCATCAGACACCTTAAGAACAAAAACTATATTTAAAGAAAAAAAATAAAAGGATGGTGTTTGACTAATTCTTGCAAAAAACTTATTAGCTGTATAAGTTGTATATTGCAAAGCCATCGTAAGAAAGAAAAAGCAGATAAAATCATACCAATTGTATATGTGGCTTGTCCTTCCATATTCTGACCCAAAAAGTAATTCCAATGCAAAACTTTAGAATACTTGCAAAATGTTCAGGATGGAGGATTATGTTTTTGAACAAACATTGGCATCAAAATAAGCATACCTTTTATTTGCTGCTCAATGAATGCTCTTCCAATCTCAATGAACAATGGATCTGTTGCATCAAGAAGATAGGTGCAGCACCATCTAAGATCACTCTTAACTGAAAACCTGAAGCAGGACATGGAACATTATATTTATGAAGTCTTGATCATTTAGAAATCCTACATCTCAAATGACCATGCCATGGTATGCATCTCCTCTTGCCATTGCATCCAAATTCATGATTTGGTTTCTCTTTGCATACAAGATTGGGTTTACTAGTTTTCTATTCAAAATTAGATTTTTAAGAACGTAAAAGTATCAGTAATATTTGCAATAACATACATGTGAATGCGCATTACATTTTTCAAAAAGCATGAAGTTATAGCATTTCATGATCACAAGTGACAAAGCAAAGTTGTTATGTCAAATTAGAGCAAAGCAACTACTTACCAATTTCCTAAACGTGTTATCTTTGCTGATGGAAATATATTTGCTAATGCTGCAGGAACATTTCCAGAAAATGCTGGAAGTACTGAAAATGCATATTCACAAGCATTACAAGAAGCATGTCAATAAAAGTTAAAAAAGTAAAAAAGATATTTAACAGATATATGAGATTTTTCCAGGATGTCATTTTTTTTCATAAATAGCCCTCTTTTGAGTGGCAATAAGAGATCCTTTTATGTATAATCTATTGAAAGGAATTTTAATTAAATAGAAAAACATTATTAATTCAACAAAAAATGACATCAAACAACACAACCACAGAATACCAAAAAGAAAATTCCCAAGAGATTTTTACCTGGATTCATTCCAAGTTCATACATTCTTGAGAGAATTTTCCTCTGCATGATTAATTGTTGATCTAACCAACTTTGTGGTAGAGGCCCTCCCCATCTGTATTGTCACGAGGAACTTGTCAAAATAAAAGTTTATATTTCTAGATATCATTATCAGAGGAATTCCCATGACAAGAATTTTGAAAGAATCATTTCTCAAAGCACCATGAATCATCATGGTCATGTGATATTTCAATGGCCCAAATTTGTCCCCATTCTTAAGGAGCTTTACAGAACAATGTGCCAACATAAGTAGAAATTTTCACAAACCTTTGGGCCGTATGACAGAAGTATCAATCTGCCTCTCCACAAAAGCTTAGAGTCCAAATAAGATTCCTCTGAACAATAAAGCTAAGCTTACCTGTGCAAATTTCCCATACGTGACCATGCGAGAAATGCAGGACCTCCAAAGAAATCATCTAAATCCACCTTGCTTATATTAAATTTCTGCTAAAGTAAATGATATATGATATATCACTAGAAGAACAAAAACAATAAGGTGCAAAACTATGACTCCTTAGGACTACCACAGCCAAGTACATGACAAGATATGCTATCGTGAACTAATATACAAACAAACAATATGAAACGAAAAATTACAGAGTTAATATAACTGTACCTTAACATAAAAGCACTAGGAGAATATAATTAATCAACAAATAACTGTATAATAACCTTCTCCCAAATTATGCAACTTGCACTTATTTTAGTGCATACAAGAATCAGCATGTAATCTATGGTGTTTGACTGCACAACTTGCTAGATCTAGCAAAGGAAAAATGGGAAAATAAAAAGAAAGAACTGAATTCATTATATGAAAGATACTGGTTCATCCACTGCTTTTGAAGTGACATGGAAAAAGACAAACTGTGATAAATTGCCATAGTTGCACAAACAGATAAACCATGATCAATGAGCAACAAAAAAAACTTCATTATTATTTTTCCCATAGACTAACAACACGCAAAAATAGTAAGTTGTACGCATTTTGTCCAACAATCCATTTTAGGTGTCAAATAATGCAAGTGAAATGCCTCTAGGTGTCTAGATGCAGTTCCACATGGTCATTTCCTGCATCATCATAGGTCAATCCTTGCTTTCTTATATCCTACAACCCAATGTGCTCGAGTTTGTAACAAAGTAAAACAATCAAATTAAGTTTCTTGTGAGTGTGAAAGATCAAAATTTTGGAGCTAAAACAGAAAAATATAGAGATCAACAAGAGGAAAGGGCACCTTGAAAACTTTTTGCCAAATAGCCTCTTGGCCAGTAAATGCTAATGGTAAATTGATGCCATGGAGAGCCATCCAATCAATTTCTTTTTCCCATCTTTCCCAGTCCCACCATGCGAAAGTATCTTCCAAAATGTATAGATGCATTAAATATATTTAACATTTATCATGTATGAAGTCAAAAGTTCAGAATCACCGGCATTGAATGTAAAACTATTAATTCAATATTAAATTGACAATAAAATATAAATCCTGGTTAAGGTAGAAACTTACAACTAGATGTAACCGCATTCTGGTAATAATTCCACGGAATGGGTCTCTGAACCAAGATACCAGAATCTCCAACACGCGGAAGAGAGCCTAAGTTAGGTATTGTCTTTAGTTGGGCGCCACCAGTTTTTTCCCAAGATATATGTGAACCACACCAGTACTTCAAATACCAGTGCAAACCAGCTAAGACTTCCACTCCAGTGACCCCCGAAATTCTAAACCATGCAAAAATAAATCCAGTGAGATGTTTCAGGGGTAATTTATGACCTTTGACGGGATCCCATGCGCTTAATAATGTACAGGTTTCAAAGGGCTGCCACTGAGGCATTGACATAGAGTGAGAGAAAAAAAGTACTAGTAGTAATAGAAGGAGAAGAATTCACATACATAATTTCTGGAGTTCCTGGTATAGTAAAAGAAGGAGGACTTCTTATAATAAAGCAAGACTCCCCGCGACATTGCTCCTAATGAGAAAGCAAACAACACTCAGCAGTAAATTCAAACAATGTCAAATCCCAAAATTAATCAAAATTACGCAAGTATAGATTGATAAATGAAGTAAATTCTCGAAAAAATCACATAGAAAGAAATAAAAAAAAAGGAATACCTTGGAGACAATTCGAAACTCAAATGCAGAAGAATGAGAGGGAAGCAGCCTTCGAAGAACACCACGAGCTGCAGCTACTTGGACTGAGGGAGGAGCTCGCTCGCTCTCCTGAATTTCCAGAAGGCGGGAAATGTAATCGACGCCGATCGTGGAAGAGTGAACTGTTGACAGAAGAGAGAAGAGAAGAAAGACGAGAGAAATGGCGGGAAACAGAGAACCCATGGAGAGCGATGAAGATGAAGTGAAAAACCTTAGAAAAGGTGAAGAGAAGGAAGTTGGTGACACTTGGGAGTGGTTTTATGAGGTGAGGACATTCTAGTGGTGAGAACATTGAGACAAAATTTCGAAGGCCGGCGAGAGAGAGAGAGAGAGAGAACTCTGGACTGTAGCTCTAAATAGTAAACAAAGAAGAAGAAAATGAATAGAGGTTTGTTTATTGAATTTGAAATCTGACGTCGACGTCGTTTTGTCTTTTGCGGTTGTTGGCGTTTGGCAATTGGTGGGGCAGTTGAATGGACGCTGGGCCGAGCCTAAGCTTTTGGGCTATGTTGTGTCGTTTTGGACCCATAATTACGAAGAAAATATTGTCATATTTATCATAAACAATCCGATGATTATAATAAAATATAATAGGAGCATTATTTCTTATTATACTGATTAAAAAGAATCAAATATCTAAAAAGCATCTATGTATTGCTATCCCTATCTATGTGTTGGCTTCTGTTTCTGAAATTCCAAACCTTTGTAACGACTGAGACCATTCATGAGGTTCGCATACGTTAATGAACCTTCTACTTGTACACTTCGTTTCACAATCTACTTGGGTTTTCAATATCTACAGATTCTAGATAGGATCCAAGAAAGCACACGTCAACACAGCACATCATCAAATCTCATTGACCCACTAGTCATGTAATAATGGGACCAGTAAACAGGAAACAATATATAGGCAATTGCAAGTTGAACCAGTGGCCTATTTTGTAAGATAGATATACAACAGACATGGGTACCTATAAATACAGATCAAAAGAGAAAGATTTAAACTACTCACTAGCTACCTTTACCTTTTATGTTGCTTTCATTTCAATACGTTTCTTTCATATTCTTCCCTTCAAAATTTATTGGTCCCTTCATCACCTTCAAAGGCCATTTAGTTCTATTTCCTGTAACAAGGAACTTGTTGATATTATCTTCAAAGTTGATGAAAGGATATCGATGCTTATTACAATCAAATATTGCCCTTAAAGCTTCAAACCTTATATATATATATAGGGTTTTTTTCTTTTAGCATGAAAATAATTCTTTTGTTCCATATCAAAAACACAAAATCGTTTGAAAAGATCTCTGCTCCATAAAGTATTGTGAAAATTTTCTATAAGAAAAAGTTAATCTTTTACGTAAGCAGTATCAATTACTTGAAAGAAATCTGGGGCTGGATAAGGATCATGAGCACAAAAAACTTACTTTGTGCCTGCCAATTAGATATATCTTTTGCTAACAAAAAAGCACTATTGAAAGGAAAATCATCAATAGTTTCAACTTGAGCATCAATATTGCTCGCTTATCTACATCTCTCAGGACAAGATTACCGACCTCAGACAGACATTTTAGGTCAAAGGAAAAGTCACCAGTCAGGCATAGAGTGCAAGGAGGCTATGTATGCTAATCCATGCAAATTTTAGTGTTGATGGTCCAAGGTTGCAATCAATGGTCCCACTTACTCCATTTGAGGGTTCTATCCTCAGAATCTGAAACAGGAAGTCAGAAAAAATAACCTAAATGTTGATGCCATTAAAGCCATCAACAAAATTAGGCAGACATACGTAGGGTGAAGAGAAAGGACTCTTGGAAGTTTCATAAAACCAGACTGAAACCCACATGCTCAGATTGCAGCTACTGGATGAGCCTGTGAGGGTGAACCTTCTCTCCTTTTCTCTCCACCTGGTGATTGGTCCTATAAGTGAAAGGTAAAAAGGGTATCTGAATTAGTGGTTGAGACCTTAATATCAAGTCATTAACCCTTGTGCAAATTGTCCAGCCAGATGTCATCAATTAGGTTGTTGTAAAGGCCAGTTAATCAATCAGTTTTAAAATTCTAAAAAACTCGATTAATCATATCAAAACTAAAGAGATCGACACATGGATAGTGAGAATTATAGTGCAAGACATACTCATGGAGAAGCAGCACGGAATTGTCGTCCACTTCAGAAAACAAGCTATCCACAAACAGTTTCATCAAACCTGAACTTCTTATCATACGAACCATACGATTTTAGTTCATGACCACCCACTACCTCCTGGTACCAACTACCAACCATAATATGGTGACACATACATACCTTGCCTACCCATCAGTGTCTGCTTTTGAGATTTAGGTCCGTCCTTTTATCATGACCCCTGTTGTACATAAAGCAAACGAGTCTCCATCAAATGAGTTGAACCCAAAAGTATTTTTAACTCGATTTTGCATTAAGTGCCAAGTAAATTTAATTTAAGGAGTAAGTGATTGCAAAATAGATAACAAATGATAATGACTTGGTTAACAAAAGGGAGTTATTTAGATAATGAAGATACTATAAAAATAGTTTTATTTGCTTAATCATCTAGCTAGAACATGAAAACTTATCTTGGAGAATGCAGATTGAACAACCATGTGAATGCCTGAGAAAATCCAAGTGGATATATTTTAATAGTGGTGGACCAAACTTGCTTAGCTCAGTAATGAAGAATTCAGGATGAAACTTACATCATTGTCCTTTCTTTTTCTGATCTTTCATCACAAACATCAGATTTTCTCTGTTTCCTGGACAACAGAGGGAGGGAGGGGAGCGATGAAATAAACTAAATAAATCCCTTCAGGCTGTTCGTGCTGTCCAACCATACATTAGAAAGAGTCTAAGTGGGCCGTTCGTGCTTCACTTTTTGGTAAATGTCCCCTTTATTATTGTCCGGAAAGAAGAGGAAGCTAATTAAAGTAATTAAAGATTTAAAAAAAAACATTCTTAATATGTTAATTTGATGAATTAAAAGGATAGATTATCTTATTCTAAAAAATTATACATATTTTTAAACTTTAACCTTTCATTGTTTAAAAAGCTCAGTATTGCCACTCGTTCTCAATATAATTAACGCATTTCGCCGTCTTCCTCCCATCCTTTTTCCCCTTTATTGAGTTCTCTCTCTCAGATGTTGGAATCATGCAATGCCACTCGGCGTATGATTCTCAATCTCAATCAAACCTACCATCCCTTTGCTCACAGCGAAGTCTTCTGTCAGTCCCTTCTCTTTCCTCACAAACCCATCACCATTTCCTCTCCAACGTCGACCACCACTGCCTCACCACTCTCAAGGGTCACACCAGCTATATATCCTCACTAGCCCTAGCTGGAAAGTTCCTCTATGGTGGTTCCTCAGACAAAGAAATCCGATCTTGGAAGCGAAACCATCTAGACTCAGAACTAGATCATGAAAACCTATGCAACAGCGTTGTGGCCGTGGGGAAAGGTGCAGTGAAGTCCCTAGTAGTTTTAGCTGATAAACTCTTTAGTGCTCACCAAGACCACAAAATCCGAGTATGGAAAATCAGCAACCAAGAACTTGATCAACAAAAGTATACCCACTTAGCCACGCTACCCACACTTGGTGACCGAGCCTTAAAGATTCTATTACCAAAGAACCAGGTTCAAATTAGAAGACACAAAACGTGCACATGGGTTCATCACGTAGATACAGTCTCTGCTCTTGCCTTATCAAAGGACGAGTCCCTTCTGTATTCCGTATCCTGGGACAGGACCCTCAAAATATGGAGGACAAGTGACTTCAAATGTTTGGAGTCAGTATCAAGTGCACACGATGATGCCATAAACGCAGTGGCAGCTTCGAGTGACGGGGGTGTTTATACAGGATCAGCAGACAGGAAAATCAAGCTGTGGAAGAAAAGTTCAGGAGAGAAGAAGCATTCCCTAGTGGATACATTAGAGAAACACAACTCAGGGATTAACACCCTGGCACTAAGCACGGATGGGTCTGTTCTGTACTCGGGTGCTTGCGACCGGTCGATACTGATCTGGGAAAGGGAAGGCGGGGATGGTGGGATGGTGGTTGTGGGTGCTCTAAGAGGGCATACACAGTCCATATTGTGCTTAGTAGTTGTGTCTGATTTGTTATGCAGCGGTTCTGCAGACAAAAGCATAAGAGTATGGAAATGTGTAGAAAGGAATTATGCATGTTTGGCAGTGTTGGAAGGGCATAAAGGCCCTGTGAAGTGCTTGACAGCAACAATTGACGAACACAGCACATCTCACTCATCGTACCTTATTTACAGTGGGAGTTTGGACTGTGATGTGAAGGTGTGGCGGCTTAATGTTCCTATTGATCTCTAGAAAACGTCTTCGACTACAACGTTTTTGTACATATCAAATGATTTAAGAAGAGATTGCCTTTTTCTTTCTTTCACCTTCATCTTTGTTTTTTTTTTCTTCCATTTCTCCTTCTGTAGCTGTTTAAAGATTACTGTGCAGGATCTGGGACCAACGATCTACGACGACATTTTACTCTCAAGTGTCGTCTTGCCATTTTAGCTTTTTTTTTAATGTGGAGTAATACATTTAATTAAATCCAGTAAGAACGACTTACTAATAAAAATATTATGACCGTAAGGCTATTAACATACATGCATTAAAAAAGTAGTTGAATTTTCAAATCTGAATAATTGAATTAAATAAGTGCAACAGGGAAAAGCACAACTTCATTTTTTGGAGAAATTTTTTTTATAAAAGTTAGTTTTAATTTCAATTTTTAATATTTATTTATTATTACAAATAATGTTTAATTTTCTTTTTTTTAATAATAGTAACAAATAATTTTATAACAATGAAAATATAAAATAATGATTTATTATTAAAAAAACAAATTTACGATTATAATAATTTTTAGCCAAAAAAAAAGGCAAATTTAATCCTAATTAAAAGATTTAGATAAACTAGGGGGGAAAAAAAGAACTTAATTAAATTAGTATTTTTAACGCTTGTTATTTGTAGTCGGCACGTGCAGAGAGTGCCACGGAGGCTTCTCTATGAAAGCTAAGAGGGGCATGGGTCTTCCACTTATCTTTTTTTATAATTAATGATTTATCTTTCAAGTCATATAACATATTTTAAGAGCATACCTAACCCTAAGAAAGGTGTTCCCCCGATTTTAATTAACATAAAAATGCACAGCCACAGCACAAGAAAGATGTTCCTTCAACAGCTGATCTACAGTGATATGTTATGCACCTAAATAGTAAATAACTGTAGATACCCACCTAAATTTCTTGCCAATTACTCTCAAAATTTACACATTCGGAAAATAAAGCAATATATTGAAGGGGGAAAATAAAAGGGATGGATTGATATATATATCTATTCAATTACAAGTATTTTCTCCTTGGGATGAATGAGACAAGGTTTCGAATAAATAAGGTACCCAAAAAGAGAGCAATAAAGAATAAACTATGTATATGCATACATATATATATATATATATATATATGCCCAGAAAAGAGCAATGATATGCTACCTTTTAACCAAACAAACAATTCAGACTAACATTACTGTGAAAAATAATATATATAAGAATGCACAAAAGATAGAATATTTACGTCAGAAGTTGCTTTCTTTATATATTAACTCACTAATTTCACAAGCATCAACGTGGCAACTTGATATTTTAGGGATCTACGTCTACCTTGAACTCTTACAGCTTGAGTGATGATCTCATTGGAGCTTCAGCACTTTAGCCTACTCAACTAATGACAAATGGAGAAATTAGGTAAAGGTCGTTTTTTTGATGCAACCATTTTTCTAACCTACTCTTTCCTCTGATTCAATCAAAACCAACTCTTTTATACTACGCATAGAACATTAGGGTCTAAGATTTATCTAAGTAGATCATACAGCTCACGAAGCTAATTAAAAAAAAAAAAAACACTCCGTTTTATTTCCTACAAAGTCTTGCCTCCCTAAGACATGCTATCGTGTGTGCATACGCCCCTGCCACGTGAAATTGCAGACATATTAACAAATGCTTGAAGATTTTTAACCTAACTGTGAAATAATTACAAAGAAACTAAACCACCTAGCATCCACCAACAATGACATGAGCTCTAAATTTGAGGATAAAACAAGATAACTAAAAGTCTAAAACATTTGAATGTTCAAATCTATGGCAATGTCGTTCAACTATAAACAATATATGATGTGGTTCAGAACCATGATGGGAGAGCATTTCTCTGCAGTTAAAAAAAATAGCTACTATAGAACTTTAATCATGTCTTAACATTAGTATAACATAACCGCAGAGTGAAGTGAATGGAATCCATAATACTTTGTAATGTGTTGTATTTGTGTAGCTACATATACATGTGAAATAAGACGCTGGCCCTTCTATAAAGTTTCCAACTCTAGGATGCAAGAGGAATAGTAGTTGGGGGGTGGGGGGGTGGGTGTTGAGAAGGAATGGGCATTACAACTGAATTAAGATCTTTGTGATGCCAACTTTGACATCCTATACACCATTACACCATCACCAAACCAGAATTTTGAAAACTCCCACTGTTGGCTATATGTAGAGATGTTTGAGCTTGGTGTAGTGGCGGCAGTGTCCTTCAATTTGCACCACTTCAGTGATATATGGGCGATTGGGTATGGGGAGGGGAGACAAATTAATCTTGATTGAAATAATGTATCTTTTCATGATTTGGCATTTCATATTTTACTTTACTATATACGCTTTTTGTTCAATCTTAGTGATTAAGCATTGATCAATGTGGGTTGAAAAGGATTTGATTTCAGATTTTCTGTTTTGAAATGATATAATAGTTTTGCTTAAACATTTTGTTTTGTTGATGATTGTTTTAATACGGGTTTGTTGATTTTGGATGAGAGCTTAGGGTCATCGAATTAAGCGATTGACTAGTTAATATTGTCTCAAACTTCAAGGACTGAACAATTATTTGCCCTAATAATTATATGAAATTCTTTCTGTGGACAGTTGTTATTCTTGCATTTTGGCTAATGGGATGAACCTTTAATGCACTTGCTCTACTTCAGGTTGGTGACATCTTGTACTAGTGAATCCTTTGATACCAATTCTTTGGTTAATCAACTCCTAAATTAGGAACCACTAGTAAACCATAAATGCTACCAAAATAGTTCCACCTTTCCATGAGACTACCCAAAAGACAGGTTCCCACTGTCAAATTAGATATAAACAGAAACTAACATTTGCATATGATTGTATGCAAACAGGTTTGTACGCACAATTGATGAATTAGCAATAAAAGAAATTATATTTCAGTAAATATAGCAATGAGGTTAGAGTTCCAATCTGGAAAACATATACATACTTGGAAATCATAGACCTTTGCAGCTACAAACAACCCACCAACTCGAACTTCAGGAAGACAGTATATTAGTTAGGAGGAATTAACAGTAATAGTTATTTCCTTGAAGGAATTCCATACATGTAAGAAATTTATATGGTTAATTTATGGGCATTACCTGAAACTCTCATTTCTGCAACAGCTCTGGTAACTGCTACATCAAATCTCTGTCTAAAGCAATCATTCTGCTCAAACCATGTCCTACAGCAAGCTTTAGGAAATGAATAGCTTGTCAATACCAAGATGAAATCTTTCTGTCCCCTTATTAGTGGGATGAACCTCCAAAAGCATGAGGCAGTCCCCGAGATTCAGACCTCATGTGTATCTAAACTTCATAATGCACGCATAGTCGTATACACAATAAGGCATATGCTTGAAAAGGGGAAATGTGAATATTCAAAAAATGCCTACCAACAAAAAGGTCATGGGAGAACAATACCTCTCCCCTACCCTTCCCAACTTCGCCACAACCCAGTAACCCGCTAACAGCAGGCTCCAAGAAAATGCAACGCCTTGATCATGGATTCAAAAGGGTCAATTCCAACACTTAATTCAAAAATCAAATGACATCATATAAAAGCAAAGGGACAAAAGCAAGATATAAAAATATCAAAGGAAAGAATAATAAAATTCACCAAGCTAATCCAGCATGCCAATTACCCACTTTCAACATCAACAAGTGAAAGATAGTAAGAAGAATTGCAACACCGAAACATAAGAATCTTTAATAGGAGGTAGCATTGCAAGTGAGTCCGCTATCTGCCCTTTCACGACTTCATTCGCATCGGTGATCGCAGTAAGATTAACATTGCTGCAATTATAAATTCTGTAACAAAAGAACGAAATAATAAAGTGCATTGTTTCTGTGTAAGACAGGGAGAAGCTAACTGGTTCCAGTCGAGAAGAGCCTCAATGTAATGGAGCGTATGGTCTTAGTGGCGAGAATCAGGGTCTCGAAATAAGAAGATATGGAAATTGACGTTGTAATTATCGTTTATCCGTTGATACTGCGAGAAAACAAGCTTTAGGTTTTTGAGATAGGAAGGTGTTTGACGAAAGTCGCAATAGAGAAAGTTTGCGCGCCCCGCGCCAATCTTGTTCCCTTCATTTTTCTTTCCTAGGAAAGACGGAAGTGATTCATTAGATAAAAGGCTTCAAAGTCAATTACAACATATTTAGAGTCTTAAAAAAATTAAGTTATAAAACATAAATAGTGAGCATGTAGCAGAGACTCTAAAACACAAAAGCATAAAATCAACAGTATTATACTCAATCTACCAGTAGAGAAATAAACTAATAAATAGTAATCTCTCACTCAATTGTCAAGCAAGCATGCAAAGCATATCGATAAAATTGGAGACAACAACAAACTCCACATCATAGAAAATTTTGGACAATGTTTATTAAGATTAAGTTAGCAATGAAATATCCTCAAGTGTCCAACATAAACAAAGGGACCATCTAAATCCAACTCTTCTTTTCACCTTCAGTTTTGTTGGCTTTCTTAGCAGATGCCACGGTATAGGAAAGTCCTAAGTATGGTAATGACTGATCCAATCGCATTCAAAGGCCTTACTAGATTTCTAAACAGGAAGACAGTAGACAATCACCACCACTCTCTTCATTGCGTTGCCGACTGAAAAGGTTAAGGGGCTAATGTTGTCAAGAGCCTTGTAAGAATGGTTTTAGAGATGATAAAAGATACCAGAAAGCCACACCCATAAATAAAATATTGATGATTTTTGCCAACAGCTTCAATCGCCTAATGGTATCCTTGAATACAATGAGACCCTTCAATGACAAACGCAACAGGAAACAAATAAAATAATGAAAATTATACTAATCCAACCGTACAAGTTAAGTCCATTAACTTCCTTGAAGATCTGCAAACTCTTTTTTGAGTAAATGTTCCTCAAAAAAACCACCCCACAGCCTTCGAAATTAAACGACATTTCAGTGATGGCAGTAAAGGAATAACCAAGAACCGGTAAATGGATTTTTTCCATTGACAGAAGACGGTGAAAAGGAGAGAGACGGTGCCTTGGAAAGAAAGGATAAGGGAGGAATGTGGAGGGGACCTATAGAGAGAGTACGTATTTTCGGGCGGGATCTTGTTCGCATGACTAGTGATAATTTCGAACACGTTGCTTCTTAGCCACTATGATATATCATAAGAGAAGTTCATTAGATAGCAGGGTAATACAAATACATAGAAAGAGCCAAAGGCCCATAATAGAGAAAACCGAGCTACATTCATACAGCCATACAATGAAAATTTTAGCCCAAGCTCACTAACAGCACCCCCATGGCAATCACAGAATCAGCATAGCAAAAAGGCGCACGCTTGCAACCGAAGCCGAAAGCCATAGGGATGACACTCTCAATATGAATAGAGGAAATCCCTCACTAGAATAAACTCACAGCTACGAAATCAAGATCGGTCGAGAGCTAATAAACAAGGAGCCAGAAGTTCAGACTTCATAAGATCGAACTCCGAGATGTAGCCAGTGGCCGGAGGAGTAGGGAAAGCCATTCTGCAGTTTCAATCTCTTATAGCAGTTAAAAGGGGTGGAGCCATTCACGAGGCATTAGTAGCGTCCCTGAGTTACCACTTCCGAATTCCGGAACCAATCTTGCAAAAAGAAAGCACCAAACCAGAGCGCCAAATGAAAGGCCTTTACTTCAAGGCTAGTGCCAAGCCAGCATATCCCAAAAAGACCTCACTATGAAGCCCGAAACTCAATCTCGAGACAAAACCAATATACAATTATTTATCACAACCCTGAAAACTAGAAAGCAGAGCCATGTCCAAGGTCAGGGAGAAGCTATTCGTTGTAGAGAAGAGACAGAGGAAGGCATCAAAACACTGGCAAAAAACTGAGACTATAACCTCATCAAATTAAGGAACAAAAGAGAGAAAAATCTCTCTTTATAAGCTAGACAAAGAATGTAATATCCTGACATTTTCATTGATTCTGTGCATGAACAAACATGGATCGCTTAAATTTATGTAGCTAAGTTCATTGATTTTTTTTTTTGTGTATACTCTCTTCAAAAACATGCTTGCTTAAGCAATGCAAATTAATTAATTCAATAATATTTAACATTCAAACTCTAAAATGAATCAAGAATCATCTTTTAATAATTCAGTCATTTATAAGCATTAATTAGTTACAATGAATCCTGTTCATTAGTACACTGTGCATATACAAGAAAACTATTACATTATATAATATTAGATGCTGCGTAGGAACCAACTAAAAATGAAGAGTTGGCGAGATGTCGAACCTTTTACTTTCTAAGTCGTAATGATGACAATAAGCAATTTTTTTTCACAGGACAACCGACAACATTATAAAAACAATTTACACTGTTGCGTCATAGGAGAGCCACATGCTATCTGTGGGTCCAAACAATATTCCTCTGTCCTAAATTGGATTTGCATAGAGATACCTATAGATAAATCTTCATACAACAGTCTAAATTAATATCATATTGTCTTCCCAAAAATATATTATCTTCCCTTCTCTTATCCTTTCCACTCTAATATCAGTCTTCATATATCAGTAGGCTAATTTTCAACTGTTGTTTTTGTTGCAAGTTTTCATAATTAGACAAGTCTTGTGCATTTAGACAAGGCAGGAGTTTGTTGTATAGTGAAACATTGAGGTAATAAGACATGAGAAAATGACAATAAGTTTGAAGAATGAGGATGGGATATTAATGAATTTGATGTCATTATAACATATATTGACCCAACAAGCATAGATAAACACTAGCAGACATCAAATACTGTGAACTTTTGATCTTTTGGGTTTTAGACTTTGTTTGGAGCTAAAAAGATTTTCGAATCTCAGGAAATTTTTTTCCTTTTCTTTTAAACTTTGTTCTAGAGTTCTAACTTTTCCATGTATGCTTTTAGTTTAGTTTTTTATTTTGCTCCACTAGTAATGTGATGAAGGAGAAAGTGGAATCAAAAGGCAGCTAGTTCATTTGGGTGACTTTAGCAGGGTCAAACATAAAGTGGAGCAAGTGCAAGTGTTTTAATAGTGAGTTTTTGGCCTCCCAAGAGAAATGTAGGTAGACTTAATTATGTCACCCCTATTCTCAAAACTAGAGTACTCCTTTTTATAACCTGGGGCAACTCTTGAAATCTGGAAGACCCATTTGACCAATTAAGACCATTGATCAAGGTCATGTTTATTTTCATCACCAAGGTGCATAAATCTTTTTAAAATTTCTACAGAATACAAAATATCAAGAAATGTACAAGGAACAAAAGATAATTAACTTATTAAGTTGCAGGTTATAACATTTGAGCTATTGGGAATAAAAATTAAGAATAAGATTGTTAGGACAAGTTGAAAGAAATATATCAAATACGTACGTTAAGTATTACATGGCTAGTAGGCCTTTAAATCAGTAGAAAAATCAAGGTAATCAGAATTTGCATAAATGGGAATCTTATGCTTCGCTGTAAACCTTACTTGATACTTCCAAAAGCAAAAGAGAAAAATGGCTTAGTTTAAAAAAAAAAAAAAGAAAGATTGAAAGAAAGATCATAGCATTTGAGAAAGAGCAACAGACTTTTTTTTGTCATATTTCTTATATTTTACGAGGCTGCTTTTGCAGGGAAAGCCATTTTAGCAATGTACTCAATCCACAAGCCCACAAAGTCTCTCTCCTCCCCATCATATATTCTATCTATCGTTTCTCTCACCCTGTCAGCTCTGTCAAACCTGAGTTCTATGATTCCGTTTACAATAGTTATATAATCCCTGCTGCTCCTGTCAAAAATTCTCTCTTCTTTACCTAAACCCAATAAAGCTTTCTGTAAGCATTTCCTACTCTATTTCATATACAGTCACAAACAGCCTTTTACTGTAGAGGACTGGCATTTTTTAATCAATACATTGGGTATTTTCTTCTGTATCTTCAGGTCTTGGATGCATGTTGACATGGTCCAATCATTAATTAATAAGTGTTAATCACATGGTAATTGTTTGTTTTAAATGTCAAATTCACTGTTTGTTTCTTTGTCATTGGGAGTTGCAGTCAAGAACAAGAATATGTGATGCATCTGATTACTCTTTTCAGGAAAAGTTAAAATGGGCCCTTTCATTTTATTTTAGAACAAGAGCTGGGACATGAAAAAGCTAGCACCAAGGGTTTCGTGATAATTCTCTCCAGAGATCTGTCCCTCACTCTCTCTCTCTCTCTATCTATCACTGAGGAAATGGCACGCAATACCTTGGATTTTTCTTCAACCTTTCAACAGCATCACCCAACAGCAATCATCATGCCATACTCCTTCTCCTCCTCCTTCCCACAGACTATTCACCACCATCATCATTACCCCCTCACCTCCACTAACTCCTGCTCCTTTTTCTCAATCCAACTTCTTCACATCCCAAAACCAAAACAGGAGAAGTCACAGAAGAGAAGAAGAAAAAGAATAAAGGGTTTACTCGTGAGAACAACCTAGTATTTTACCACTTGAAGTAAAAGGGTCTTTTGTTCATCGAAAGATCCTAACTACTCGGGGAATCAAGCATCTCGGTCCGATCATTTGCTAGATCAAGCAAATCCACAACAAGAATAACCAGAAAAGCTATTTGGCTACAAGGGTTTTTCCTTTTTCATTTTGATCACTTGCTAAATATATATCAGTTACTAGTTTGCTTTTAATCTGTTCCAAGACATTCAAGGTGCTACTTAGTTATCTAGATGATTTTGTTTCTTTCAAAAGAAGATGTTCTTATTTGGGTATGTGTGTTTCTATTTCAATATATCAGTTTGATAACAACCCCTCTTTCTTGATCTTTTCCTAGCTACATCTAATGCTGTTGAATGCTCATAAATATATATGTTTGATTGTTCTTGGTCCCACAAGGATGAAGATCAATTTATTGCTCTTTATTCATATCCTGGACAAGTAATACTTGGTTTCGTGTGGATTACTTTCTGGTGTGGTTGAGATCATAGGCAATCATATTCCGGCCAGAAGTTTCCGTTCTGAATGAGAAAAAGATTTAAGCTCCATTACATTTCATTCCCAGGTACATATCCATGATGATGAAACTAGGGTTTGCTGTTTCCATGTAGTAGAGATTATAATTCTTCTCTCCTATCCAGATATACCATATTATGAACTAGCTAGAGCTTCAGGAGATGATCTCTCTCCTATGCATATCTGTTTAATTATCTAGTAACTAGTACACGTTCATATTATACATATAAATGTTCAGTGAGAGCTATCTGTGCAATATGCATGTCTATGGCCTAAACTAGCATATCCACAGGCATGGATTTTTTTATTGCAAGGTAGAATGGATTTATTATCTAGATATGTATACTTTTTCTTTCTATTACTCTTTTACCAAGTACATACATTTTTGTGTCATTGATATTCATGTCTATACATGTTTCTGTAGCCAGCAGCATTCATATTTGTTCTTGGAAACTTAACTTCATCATTTCTTTTTGGAAAAAAAAAAAGAGCTAGGAAGATACGATGGCAAACTCCAGCCATGAATTACGTATAAAGAAACGATGGAATACATATGAATCATTAATTCGGTGCATGAAAATCTCCGTACCCTTTAAAAAGTATGGAGAGACCAACTAGATTTATAAGGGTAATCTAGCTCTCAATTCGCCTTATAGCATAAAAAGACAAGTATGCAAATTCTGATAGCTCTATTAGGTTTAAGAGTTTCAGTGTAAACAAGAATGATGATAATAAAAAAGTCTTTCATTCATCAGACTTGTGAAAACAAAAGCGAAAATTTATAAAAAGAAATTCAAAAGGCTTCGCTTTCTCGGTATCTAATTGTCAAAACTGAGACTTATAGGTAGAGTTGGATTGGAATAAATTGTACCTGATCAAAGTCCGATCCTTAATTTCAACAAAATGGAGAAAAACGTGTGTCATGCAACTACGTTCAGACATTAAAGTCGATGATACATGTTTATATATACGTACATGTATCTTCTAGTTGAGGATGATGCG
>CAOGCB010401215.1:0-12758 GCA_948266635.1 Cnidoscolus chayamansa | reverse complement strand
AAACAAATCAGAATTTTCTTTATACTTTTTAAGTATATTTCGTGTGATACTAGTTTTAGGGAGAGAATCTCTAATTCTTGGATTGCATCAAGAATTCAGAATTACTTATCAAACTTTGTTTGTGGCGTTCTTCTGTTTTCTAACTACAAAATCCTTCCGTCATTAGCGTTCTTGCTTCTCTAAGCAACGGGTGTTATAGAGGGTGGATTGCCTTCGTTCTTGAATTCTTGCTATCAAAGCGTACGTCAGGGTTTGAGGCCTTAATTGCCATAGGGTTCCGCATCAATAGGCTAGTAGTTAGAGAATTTTATAAGCTGATCAATTAAGGCTTTGATTTTAGAGTTAGCAGAGAATGATGATTTAGTGGCACAGATGAAAGTGACTCTAGTGTTTCTAGAGTAGGTGGCTTAGAAGTAGCATGAAGACTTAGAGTTGGGTAGAATACCAATAACTGTATAAAAAAGGGAGTCTAAAGAGTTCAAATTTGACAACTAAGGCATTCTTCACTTTGGCGACAAATTATGTGTGCCATATGAGATTAGGTTGAAGGAGACCATTATGGGAGAAGCACATGATAGTCGTTATAGTGTTCACCCTAGGGCCACAAAGATGTTCTGGGATTTGAAGAAAGTGTTGGTGGCCTTTGATGAAGAAAGAGATAACTCACTTCATATCATTATATGAGGTGTGCTAGAGAGTAAAGTTAGAGCATCAAAAGCAAGTTGGGATGCTGAACCCACTGCCAATTCCAAAATGGAAGTGGGAACAGATAACGATGACTTTATTGTGGGTTTACCCATCAACTCTAACAAATGTGACTCAATCTCGGTCATTGTGGATAGATTGACAAAGTTGTCACACTTCATACCTGTTAGAATTGGTTGCTCAATTGACAAGCTAGCACAAATTTATATTGAGGAGATCATTAGGTTACATGGTAAGCTAATATTTATAGTATTTGACGGAGGATACTAGTTTACCTTGCAGTTCTAGAGGAGTCTACAAAATTCTATGGGTAAATGGTTAGATTTTAGCACGACCTTCTATCCATATACAAATGGGCAATTAGAGAGGACCATTCAGATAATAGAAGATATGCTTGAGATATGTGTGTTGGACTTTGGAGGTTCATGGAAGCAACATCTATCACTAGTGGAGTTTGCTTACAACAACTAGAGCATTGGAATGGCTTCTTACGAAGCACTTTATAGGAGGAAGTTCATATCTCCAATATGTTGGGAAGAAGTAGGAGAGCAGGCTTTGGCTGGACTCGAGATTGTGGAGATCACAAATACGGTGGTTCCTATAATTCAGGAAAGACTCAGGACAGTCGTTAGCAGGTAAAAGAGTTATGATGACATCATATGGAAACAACTAGTGTTTTAAGAGGGGGACATGGTCTTATTGAAGATATCTCCAATGAAACGGGTGGTTCAATTGGCAAGAAAGAAAAATTAGCTCCAAGGTACATCTACCCATTTGAGATTATTTAAAAGATAAGTGATGTTACCTACAAGCTCGATTTCCCTACTTCTCTGGAAAGAATACACTCAGTGTTCCATATATTGTGCTGCGGAAGCATGCGTCGGATCCAAGTCAGGATCTTGAAAACCTCAGTTTAAGATGACAAAAAATCTCACCTATGTAGAGCAACATGCATGGATTATAGACACAAAAATCAAAAGACCACAAAACAAAAAGATACCTATGGTTAAAGTGTTGTGGAATCATCATAATGTAGAATAATGTACTTGGGAAACCAGAGAGTTGGTGGTTCAATAATACCCCCACTTATTTCATAGCTAAGAGTTTTAATAGAAAAATACTTCCCTTAGATGTAATGTAAGTTATGTAAAAGAATAATGTTATGTCCATGTTATATGTTATGTGTATTATGTGTGTTCTATGTATGATATGTTCATGTGATGAACATTTGAGGATGAATGTTCCTAAAGGGGAAAGTATGTAACACCCACCACTTTTCTGATGTCGAAATCTAAGTTCTCGATTGAAATATTAAGGAATATATGAAAACCAGGTTGAAAAAGTGAATAGGGGTCAAAATATTAAAAGTAAAAGTTGTAAGGGTAAGAAAGTAAAATTTAAAAGTTCAAACGATGAAAAGTAAGATAAAAGACATGAAAGGACCAAAGGTGAAAATGAGCAAGTTGGCACAAGAATTTAGGTACGGAAACGAAACCAAAGGTTTGGTTACCAAACCCAAGACCGAACCACTCTAACTATAAAAGGATAGGGCATCAGTGGGAAAGAGTTTTGGACATCCAAAACTCTTTCCATCCAAAATAGTGAGTGCCAATAATGTGAGGGAAGGAAAACAAGTAAAAACAATAAAGTTTGTGAATATCTAGCATCGGTTTGAAGGGATTCTCACAAGTGAGTGGTAAGTCAAGAAACTTGAACCACTTGCTAAGGAAGGATGCTGGAACTTGAGAGAGATCAAGCTCTATTAGGTGGTATTCCTTCAAAATAGGTGAGTTTGAAAGTTTAAATGATTTGATCTAGGTTATAGAATGGGATTTATGTACATGAATAAAAGATTGAAGTCTAAATGCAAAATGATGAATGTTGATGATTGTCGGGTTACTTTCAGATTGTTGATGAATGAGGCATTTTTATGTGTATTTGAGATGAATAGAATGTTTGATGTATGTTGGTTATGGGTTGGTGTAGAAAAACACTAAATGAAAGGTTGCATGTTGGATTGGCATCAAGTTTGAAGAGATTCAAACTTTTGAATGTTTGGGTAAATGGAAAATTGTGTAAGTTGTTGCCTCCGTTTTATGTTCCCTCTCCCATTTCTCCTTTCCCTTTTCCAAATGTTTATAGGATTGCAAGAAGAATCTGGATAGAGTCTGGATGTTGTTCTCAGAAGTTAGCATTGTGCTTATACTCCTTAATAGGATATGAATGTATAATAAAAATAATATGTTTTGATCTCATGTATTATATAATGTATGTAATGTTTAGTAAATGTTAAATATTTATGTTAAGGCATTTATGTATATGTTAAGGTATGATGTGCAAGTTATGTTATAATGCATGTAATGGGGAATTTAATTATTCCTCATGATATTATGTGCCTTAATCTATTATAATGTATGAGATGAATGATATGAAGTGAATAGGAAAATATGATGTATAGAAAATGTTAGGCTTGTTAGTGTTTTGGTCACCTTCGGATGGTCGAGATTCTATCGACAATAGCAGTTCAAAATTCAGACTGTTACAAATAAAGTTTAGTCCTTGAGTTTTCCTAACAACCTTTATTTTAACTTGAATGGTAGGTATCTCATATCAATTGCATTATATGCAACTACTGAATCATTGAGATATCAACTCTTAATAGGTGTACATCTCATATACATATTTCCAATATTGCATCTAATTTCAATAGCCTTGGATTTACATAATATCTCTTGAAATCAGTTAAGACGGTCCCATTAACATAGTTCAAACATATTTGATGTAGGTGGGCTTAGGTTTTCCAACAACCTAATCCTAAATGAAAATCTTCTCACCCTATTAACGAATTGTTGAATTGTCTTAATAAAGTCAATGATGGATTGCTTCCTTTTAAGACTCATCATACATTGTTAGCGTGCTTTGGCTTGTGCATGATATATATACATTTATCACATAAAGTATATTTATGATCTAATTATGAACTTTTCTACATTGGTTTCCTAAAGCCAAAAAGAAAACCAACTGATTATATTTAGGTAGAATGCATGATTTACAATCCATAGAAAAATATTAAAATAATAATATTACATTTATAAGAAATTTTGGCATGCCTCATCCGTTAATAACTCCTTGCAACAACTTCCCAATAGTTGCAACACCTTGCAATGTCCTCTATTAGTTCGACTTCCATTATCTCCTTTACACTCATACTTTTTTTTCCTAATCAAACCCTATGTAATCTAATTATATACATCTTTAAAAATAAATCTCAAATTATATTTGAGGGAAGTAAAATAAAAATAGTATATGTAGAAGATTAAGAGGAAAGTAGGGACACAGACTTTATTTACAAAAAAAAAAAAAAAAATAACCATGCATGAATAATTGCATTGGTCAATTGTCACTATGTACGGATCTAATTTAGATCATCATGCTATTTTATACATTTGAAGATGCAAAACTAATGTGTTGAACATAAAAATCGCACATATGGGTTTTGGCCAATTTATGGTAACCAACTATTGATTTCTTAGTTTCAACGTTTGAAACTTTTAGTTTCATGCATACTTGTAATTTTATGAAAATTAAATCCTATTAATATTTAATATATTTAATGTTCATATATTTAAAACCTGAATTTTTAGGAGTTTTTATGCAAAATTTTAATCTCATTCACTATAAAAAAGTAAAAATATAGCTACAAAATTTTATCGGTAAATGATCGGTAAATCAAACGTTGGTAATTTAAATAGTCGGTAAATCGTCAACAATATCTTTTACCAACCACTTTTTCTATGATTTTATTAATAAATTTCGTCGTTATTTTTTAATTTTCTTATAGTTATTAAACTTACTAGTTCCTTTACTTTTTCAATAAAAACTAGTTTGCACTATACATACTCAAAATCATATCCAAATAATTCTTGCATAATTACAAACTTTATGAATATGAAAATAAACATCATATGTATTATTTTATATATATCCATGAAAGGATTTTATAGAATCAAAACTGTAACATTCATAAAATATGCAAAATTATTCTTAAATACTATAAAATGCATCTTTTGCATGTATTCATATTTCATATATAGCACCCCCTATCTGGACCTATGGTGACTTGAGTAGGGAAAGTTATTAACTATTTTGCCATTATCATTGCGACCTGAAAGCCCAGCATCAAAACCCACGTGTGGCCACTCTACTTTGCTGAGAAAATACCCCGAAAGCATTCTGCAAAATAACATGCGCCGAGAACTTGGGATTTTTTTGAAGCATTTTTAAGCGCTTGTACGCAATAGGCTCTCGGGTCATCCGGCGTAAGCGGGAAACCATTATGCTGCTCTGAGCTGCCGATCTGCTAATGGGTGCAACTGATCTCCTATGTAATGATTGGGGATTTCTATTTATTTCTCCATTACTTCCTTTTATTTTTTTGGGCACGTCATACTTTTCTTGATTTTAATCTTTTTCCCAAGACGCTTTCTTTATGTTCAGCCGTTGGCTTTAGCTTTCATCGACTCTATTCAAGCAGCTGCCGCATTTTGACGACGTGTACATACGTCCAGATATCTCGAAGCGCGATTTATTGAAGTCGAGATTGCGAAACGTTTTGCAGTGTAGGGCTGTCGGAGTTAAAAATAAAGTATTTTCAGACCGGATCTCGAGTTTCCCCTCTGTTATTTTTCATTTTCTCAATTGTTTACTTTTAAAGAATATGCCGATTCGATATGGTAATCATTTTTGGAAAATTATATTTCTTATGCTTGAAATATTTTTCGGCATTTGTCAAAATTTGGGGCAAAAATATAATTAATGAAAAGTTTCACGACCCGACCTCCTCTTCCCGCAGGCTCATGAAATAGTGCGCCGCCCAAGTAATCCTACCATTTTAAATAATTCTCCGCATCTCCTGACGAATGAATGGCTCTTTGTTTTCGGCATTTTGAAGGCATGTTCCCAAGTAGCATGGTGCTCGAGCTCAGCGTAGGTTCCTGCTACTACTTTCTCTTTCTCGGCACTCTGATGCACTAAATGTCGTCCATGGAAATAGTACAGCTTGTGTTTGAGTTGCAATCATCTGGACTGCGCACCTAGTCGATTGGACCTCACGAAGAAATGACATGTCCCTTAGGCTGTGCGGCGGGATCTCACTGTAATGGAGGAGTTCAAACATCTTACTTCACGGGATATCTCCCGACACAGTTTCCTGGAATCGGGATCGAAAAAAAAAAATTTCCGCAGCACAACGCTTGCCCTAAATGACGAAGGACGAGAAGCGCGAAGTATTCTCAGACCGCATCCTGCGCCTTGTTTCTCCTGCTGCCCAGCTTTGCATTTGCAACACATACGATAGTCTAGTTGTCATGGTAAGACAGTATCTTGCTTTCGCTTTTTTGTTTTTGCTGGGCGAGGGGCATTTTAATAAAAATGATTTCGACATTATACTACGAGCATTGTCTTATTTCACTCAGTGTCGATTATTCCATGCGCCGCGGAAAACTAATAGGGTGGAGCACGCATGCAGCCTTTTTCCTTATTTTGCACTAGTCTCCCTGCCGGTCCATTTTGTTATGTGCTATCGTAAAACATAGCGGCCGGGAGAACCACGTGGTGGTAACGATCAAATTGTTAAAGTCTTCGAAGATGCGGGCGAGTAAGTTTCAAAATAGTTTATGTGCACGCATGAAAAACAAACTATGTGCGTGGGGGTGGGGGGCTTCAGATCATTCTGGCATCCGGGTGCACATCGAGAATCACGAAAAGACGATAAATTCATTGTAAAAGTTATAAGGGGTTTTAATATAGAACGACAGTTTTGAAGAGAAACGTGTAAATCGTTGGACTATCACCGATTGTACGTGCCAGCTTTTGCCGGTTGTAACATCTACTGCGCAAACGCTGGAGATAATGGAAGAAAGAGGCGCACGACAGCATTACAGCCTGTAATGAACCATGGTAAAACTAGGCGAGCTACTAACCTATAAAGGAACTAGGATAGAAAGAGAAATGCACTCGCACCTTTAAAACAATATAGAAAGGAGCCGCCGTGGGAGAGGAAAGCGCCGGAGGAAAGAAGGGAAAAACATGGGTTCGAAGACACATGCCTATATAGCATCCATATTGTTCCTGTTTGCATTCACCTGCAGAGCACAGCCCACGACTTTTAACGTGACACAATACGGTGCAAAAGCAGACGAGAAGTCAGATATCAAACAGGTGTGGGAGCACGTCTGTCCCTTCACGCCGTGGTGGTATTCCGTAAATTATTTTGCTTAAAATTTGACTATCATTTTCATTTCCAGGCTTTGTTGGACGCCTGGAAAGGGGCATGCACAGCGGCGGGTTCCAGCACAGTCGTGATACCGAAAGGAAGATACCTATTAGGAGTAGTGGATTTGATAAGTCCTTGTAAGGACGCTGTCATGAACGGATTTTATGGCATAGAAGATTAGGTACCTAAAATAATGAAGTAGCAAAAGAAAAAGGAATGAACAAGAGATAAATAAAGAAAATGAAAATAGAAAAGAAAATAAGAAAATAAAATAAAAAGAAAATAAATAAATAAATAAAAGAAAAATGGAAAAGTCAACAAAAGTGGCATGAGAGGTGGCAAGGGAGAAAAATATCAACACTTAAAAAAAACATACACACACAACCAGCAGACACAAAGAAGAGCAGACGGGAGAGGAAGGAAAAGAGAAGAGAGGAAAAAGAAAAGGAAAAGAGAAGAAGAAGAAGAAGAGGAGGAAGAAAACTTAAAGGTACATAGAGCGAAAATATATCGGAAGATCGAGCTAGAAGAAATAAAGGAAAAGCTATAGAAGGTAAGTTATGGGATCATTGTGCAACTGTGTGCACGATGACTATATGTTAAATGTGTGATTGTTTGAGATTTTCTAAATTTATATTATTTGAAAACCTGGTGAGCAATTGAAAATGTAGTTTGGGGCCACCAGTGATATTTGATATATAAGTGTATTTTTATGCAGGGAAATGAGAATCTAAAATGTTGAATGCTTGTGTGCTTTGTTTGTGAATGTGGAATGTGTTGTGGATATTATTGCTTGATGTGTTTTCATAGAAAGATGAATAATGGTCATATAAGCATGAAAGTAAGGTAAGATATATGCATATGATGATATGAAATGCATACAACATAGCATACATGACATGTACACAGGGGGAATGGCGGGTGATACTGAGAAGGAACCCGGCCAAGAAAGAAAAGAAAAAAAAATAATGGCAGGTGATATTGAGAAGGAACCTAGCCAAGAAAAAGAAAAATAAATGGTGGGTGATATCGAGAAGGAACCCAACCATAAGAAAAGAAAAAGAAAAGGTGGGTGATACCGAGAAGAAACCCAACCTAAATATGAAAAGAAAAAAAATGATGGGTGATATCGAGAAGGAACCGAATCATATAAAAAAATGGGGATGGTAGGTGATACTGAGAAGGAACCTAACCATGGGTGCATAACATAAATGCATCCATATCATACATTGAGACATCACATATTGGTAATGATATTATATAATGATGATGATAGGAGAGAGATGATTGCAATGATTGTATTTGTTGATTTATGATGACACTTAAAGTGGAATCATTGTTTGTCGATGCGCATGCTTTATTTTGATGCTATGCATGCTACTTGTGTGTGAGTATAACTTATTGGGTTTAGTACTCAACGTTTATCCCTGATGAACGCAGGTGAAAGTAGTAAGAGAAAGCAAGACGATCTGTAAGCTTTTAAAGTGTTGTAGAGGTATTAAGTTGTAATTAAACATGTATCCCAAGACTATTATATTGTATACAGTTTATATTTTGTAACTATCACAGTAGGGCAGAGGCAGTAAATGTAATAATGATATACATATGCTGCGTGAATTTTAATATGACAACTCTAATGAATATTTTGTAAGAATGATTTAATTTGTTTTTATGAAAAGATCTTTTGTTTAAATGATGATGTTTTAAATGTTTATGTTTAAAAAAATGAAAAAAAAATTCTATAGAATTTTTACAGAGTAACGATCCAATATTATCCCTTACAGGGTGACTGATGATTTTCCGAGGTTGAAGTGGGAAGTCATTAGTCATTCTGTGGGAGGCATGTCGTGGGTAGATGTGACATGTTTTGTTTGGTATCAGAGCGTAGTGAACATTGTGTGTGATAACTATACTTACCGCCTCTAGTGATATGTTACATAGCTTGGGATTATGTTATACCTCTAGTACTGATTGTGATAAAATATGTTTTGTCAGGGGACAAAATATATTGGTGAGAAGAAAATGACTGGTAGAGCCATTATTGTTGGAGAGGAAGGTGGTGGAAACCATAATCCTCAGGCAGAGGATACGTCAAAATTTGGGGAGAGAGTGGAAGGAGGAGTTGAGCCAATTCAGAGAGAACAAGCTGAGGGAACTCCAGTGGCTGAAATGCCAACAGCTTCCTCAGTTAATCCGATAGCTACTCAGGTAGCTAATCTGTTGATGTTACTGTAAGGGCAGGACTTTCCTTAAGCTCTTTTGGCAGCTAATAGAGAACAACCAAGGAAAGATTTTGACAAGCTGAGAGCTTATGGAGCAGTAGATTTTACTGGAACCACAGATCCCTATGTGGCGGAGATGTGGTTGGAGAGGACATCCATAGTGCTAAGGAAGTTGGATAGCACAGATGCTATGAAGTTTGAATATGTCATCTCATTATTACAAGATGATGCATATGAGTGGTGGAAGACCGTACCTCATGGTCTTGTGGAACCACTTGTGTTGACCTGGGATGACTTCCAGAGAGAATTTAGATAGAAGTACATCCCGACTGCCTACACTGATAAGAAGTTGCAAAAGTTCTTGAGCTTGAAATAGGGGGATAAATCAGTGGCAGAGTATGAGAGGAAATTTACCAGATTGGCCTACTATGCTGTGAATCTGGTAATGAATGGTCGGGATAGATGCAAGAGGTTTGAACAAGGGTTGAAGCCTAGAATCCGGATGTTGGTACAGGGGTTCAATTATGATGAATTTTCATCTTTGATAGCTAATGCGCTCAATCAGGAGCGTATCTTGAATGAGGAAGAGGATAATCGAGCTAAACAAGCTCGGAAATGGGTAAAGGGAGAGAGTTCTTCCTCCAGATTTCAATTAAGGGGGAGATTCAGAGGGTCATTTGCACTGAGACAGAGCAGTTTTAGGGCACCAGTGCCTAGACCACAATTGAGGAGTGACCAGAATAGGAGAGCTTGTCCATCATGTGGTAGAGTACATGTTGGACCCTGTGGTCAAATGTCCGGGGTGATTTGTTATAGATGTGGAGGTGCATGTCATTTTGCTAGAGATTGCTCTACTCTAGGGGAAATGCCATTGCACACGCCTGTTGAGAGTGGAGGGTATAGACCATCACTAGCTAGATCAGCTCCAGGAATTTCATATTCTGGTAATCAGGGCAAAGGTAGAGGTAGAACAGAGCTGACCAGAAGAGATGGTAGCCAGATTTCAGTGAATCAGAACCCTACCTGTGAGGCTCCAGTAAGAGTCTATACCATGAGGCAAGCAGAGGACTTGCAAGAAGCAGACGTGGTGATAGGTAAAACGTTAATGTTTGATCATATGGCATTGATTTTATTTGACCCTAGTTCTTCCCATTCATATATAAATATGGGGTTAGCAAATAAATCGAGTTGGAAATGAGAGTATTTGGATGTTGAAAAGGTGGTGTCTAGTCCCTCAGGACATGAGGTGAGGGTGAATCGAGTATATAGAAATTGTCCTTTAATCTTGTATGGGACTACATTTTCATCAGATTTGATGGAAATGACATTCAAAGAATATGATATTATTTTGGGGATGGATTGGTTGTCGCGATACCAAGCGATAGTTGATTATAGAGAAAAGAAAGTGGAGTTTAGAGATTCAAAATATCAGGGAATTATGATACAGGGATGTCAGCCACCAGCTATATTTTCCCTGATATCAGCCACAACAGCTAGAAAGTTAATGGCACAGGTGTGTACAGCTTATCTAGCACATGTGACAGATATTAAAGTGGAGACTCCTGAACTCCATGATATCCCCATAGTATTTGAATTTCCAGATGTATTCCCTGATGAGTTACTTGGATTACCTCCAGTTCGAGAAGTGGAGTTTGAAATAGAGGTAATGCCAGGTACAGAGCCTATTTCTATTGCTCCTTATAGAATGGCTCCTACAGAACTGAAAGAGTTAAAAACACAATTGCAAGAGTTACTTGATAAGGGATAAATTAGACCCAGTGTTTCCCCATGGGGTGCCCCCGTATTGTTTGTGAAAAAGAAAGATGGTACATTGCAGATGTGCATCGATTACAGGCAACTGAATAAGGTGACAGTGAAAAACAGATATCCTTTGCCAAGGATTGATGATCTATTTGATCAGTTGAAGGATTCTACTATATTTTCGAAGATTGATTTTCGAGTGAAAGATAGTAGTATTCCTAAAACAGCATTCTGAACCAGATATGGGCATTATGAATTTTTAGTGATGCCGTTTGGATTAACTAATGCACCTGCAGCATTCATGGCATTGATGAATACTGTGTTTAATGAGTATCTGGATCAGTTTGTCATAGTATTCATTGATGATATCCTGGTATATTCACAGAAATGAGAGGTGCATGATCAACATTTGAGGCTAGTGTTGCAGAAATTACGGGAGAAACAGTTGTACAGGAAATTGTCAAAGTGTAATTTCTGGATGGAGCAGATATCTTTTCTGGGTCACACCATATCTGCAGAAGGTATCCGTGTTGATCCAAGCAAAGTGGAAGCAGTACTAAGCTGGCAACCACCTAAAAATGTCAGTGAGGTACGTAGTTTTCTTGGATTGGTAGGTTACTACAGGAGATTTGTGAAAGGATTCTCGATGATTGCAATTCCTTTAACCAAATTGTTGAGAAAAGATGTCGCTTTTGAATGGATTGAGCAGTGTCAAGCTAGTTTTGATTGGTTGAAGGAAAGTTTAACACAAGCACCAGTGTTAACGTTGCCTACTCCTGGTGTAGATTATGTGATATACAGTGATGCTTCACTGAATGGGTTTGGTTGTGTGCTGATGCAAGACAGAAAGGTGATAGCCTATGCTTCTAGACAGCTAAAGCCATATGAGAAGAATTATCCTACATATGATCTTGAACTAGCAGCTATTGTGTTTGCGTTGAAAATATGGCGGCATTATCTGTATGGTGAAAAATGCTACATATATATAGATCATAAAATTTTGAAACATCTGAGTACTCAGAAGGAATTAAATCTCAGATAAAGGCGTTGGCTTGAACTGATTAAAGATTATGACTGTCTGATTGATTATCACCCGGGAAAGGCTAACTTGGTAGCAGATGCACTTAGTAGAAAACCATTTGCTAGTTTGCAACAAACACCTATGAGTTTAGTGAGAGATGTACAGAAGCTTAATGCTGTGGTTACTCATTATTCTAATGGTGAATTGATAGCAGAACTGAGAGTGAAGCATGTTTTGACAGAGTAGATTAGAGCATCAGCTGAAAAAGATGAGCAGTACTAGAATGAGTTTGCTAAAGTATGGGCCGGTGAGACTATAGAATATACAGTGAATTCTGATGGAATAAGGGCAAAATGTGTATTCCAGCTGATGATGAGCTCAAGAGAGAGATTTTGAAAGAGGCACATGCATCCTTATATTCATTTCATCCAGGTAGTACGAAAATGTACTTGGATTTGAAATCTTATTATTGGTGGGTTGGAATGAAAAAGGACAGCATAATATGTGTCAAAATATTTAACTTGTTAGCAAGTGAAAGTTGAACATCAAGTTCCAGCAGGTTTGTTGCAACCACTGATGATACCTGAGTGGAAATGGGATAGAGTGACCATGGATTTTGTGACTGGATTACCGATGTCTCCAAAGAAACATGATGCGGTATGGGTAATTGTAGATAGATTGACAAAGACATCTCACTTTATACATGTTCGAATGGATTACAGCTTAGATAGATTGGCTGAGTTATATATCCAGGAGATAGTCAGGTTACACAGTA
>CAOGCB010401123.1:0-11390 GCA_948266635.1 Cnidoscolus chayamansa | reverse complement strand
AAAAGCTGTAGTTCTCTCTCTTGGGTCCTTGCTGCCTTTAGAGTTTTATCCAACATTATTGTGGCACGATGATGAAATTTTAATAATGGAGGCTCATTACATTTCACAGTAACCTACCTACAGCGTAACAGTGGTTGCTTGGAAGTTGATTCCGTGGCTCAATGGATCAGTGGGGGGCGGTGCTCTATGTCGCCATATTGGCTGACCTGATAATCTAGCGTAGCTTTAGCTTACCTACTGTCAGAAACTATTTCATGAGATGAGAACAAAAGCATGTACAGTGGTTACATGCATATCTAGAACTCTCCATGGAAAATCACTAGTGATGTATGCATTGAGATCAAGAGTTGACAAAACCAATACAAGCGTATAATTTCATGATTTTTATCTAAAGAAGATCTAAGATGATATCCAATTAAGTTAGAAGAAAAAGAATAATAAATGGAAAAAAACAAGAACATGCAAAGCATCTTTCCAGGCATAAACACAAAACATAGATATGGAGTATTTAGCATAGATATTGAGAAGATTAGAACAAGTTCATGAAGATCGTTAGATTTTAGTATTTAATGACGTATTGAAAGATTGGTTTCAGACACAGAGTTAGGTTGGATAGATCCTCTGAACCTCTATATTATCAAGTATGTTAAGAAAGGAACCTCGTGCTTTTTCAGTTTTGTTTTTACATGAACTCCTAAGCTTGATTAAACTATATATATATATATATATATATATATATATATATATATATATATATATATTTATATATAACTGCACAGTTATAGGGAAGAGAGAAAGGAAACATCTGGTAACCTTCATAGGGTTATAAGCCGTTGACATGTAGGATCGCATATAAGTGGTCAAGAAGAATAATTTTAAGCTATTTTATTACATATTCAACTACTTTTTCGAGCAGCATAAACAAAAACTAGAGAGCAGCAATAATACTATATTCTTGGCTACTTCTAACTTCTGACCATCCTATATAAGATCTTCTAATAATGGATTCTGAGATACATGCCAGCATTTTCTTCTCCTTCCTGTCTGTTCCTCCCACGTTTCCCACCTCAAACTCTTCTTGTTTCTGGTAAAATCCAAGCTGTCCTCATTTCCATTTTCTGCTTGAACATATCAGCATAATCTGATTAATCGTTCCAAGATCGATCTTCTCTGCATTCATATTTATATTTGAGCAAGATGTGGGCTTTGTGTTTTGGAGCTTTGATTATTGTAAGTTTCACACACTGGATTTACCGCTGGAGAAATCCTAGATGCAATGGGAAACTCCCCCCTGGTTCAATGGGATTGCCACTCCTTGGCGAGACGATTCAGTTCTTTGCTCCCAACACTTCTTCTGATATTCCTCCTTTTATCAAAGAGAGGACGAAAAGGTGAAAATCTCACAATCTCGCCAACTTGTTTAATAATTAACATCCTCTTCATCTTCTTCTTGATAATAGTCTAAAGTTTCTATTTTTTTACTTTCAGGTACGGGTCAATATTCCGGACTAATTTGGTTGGAAGGCCAATTGTGGTATCTACAGACCCAGATCTCAATTACTTCATCTTCCAACAAGAAGGACAGCTGTTTCAGAGCTGGTATCCAGAGACGTTCACAGAAATCTTTGGACGACAAAATGTGGGTTCACTACATGGTTTCATGTACAAGTACCTCAAGAATATGGTGCTAAATCTCTTTGGTCCAGAAAACCTCAAGAAAATGCTCCCTGAAGTTCAACAGGCAACAACTAAAAGATTACAACTATGGTCTCATGAGGACACCGTCGAATTGAAAGATGCTACTGCAAGTGTAATCTCAGACTAACCATTTATCTTCTCATTATATATACATATGCATATATTACAAATTTCTTGGCCTGAGTCTCATTGTCATTGACATTTACAGATGATATTTGATTTGACTGCAAAGAAGCTGATAAGTTATGATCAAGAGTATTCCTCGGAGAACCTGAGGGATAACTTCGTCGCGTTCATGCAAGGCTTAATCTCCTTCCCTTTGGAAGTGCCTGGAACAGCATATCACAAATGTTTACAGGTAAGCCGAAGTTTGTGAATAGTAATCATAAAATAAAACCATCTTTCTTTCTTTCTTTCTTTTTCTTAAATTCGTTCTTGGACAATGCTTGCACCTAGTCAATGTTAATGTTTCTAATTTCTTCACAGGGTAGGAGAAGGGCAATGAAAATGTTAAAGAACCTGCTACATGAAAGAAGAGAAAATCCGAGAAAGCACCAAGATGATTTTTTTGACTTTGTACTTGAAGAACTTCAGAAAGAGGGATCGATCCTTACAGAGGCAATTGCTTTGGATTTGATTTTTGTGCTATTATTTGCTAGCTATGAAACAACTTCTTTGGCTATAACTTTGGCAGTCAAATTTCTCTCAGACCATCCACTGGTGCTGAAACAATTAACGGTATGTATGAATATGCAATAGGATGATAAAGAACATTGAATATCTTCACAGCCTAATCTGTTCCCAAACCTCAGATGCTCTTCATTTTTTCACTTTCCAGGAAGAGCATGAAACAATCTTGAAAAATCGTGAAATTGCCGACTCTAGCATTACTTGGAAAGAATACAAATCAATGAAGTTTACCTTTCAGGTGGGTTAAGTGTTTTTCATCCATTTTAGTATCATATCGGTAGCTTTTTTTTTTTTTTTTTTTTTTTTCCAATTATAAACTAACTATACTTATTTGCAGTTCATCAATGAAACTGTTAGACTGGCAAACATTGTTCCAGTAATCTTCAGAAAAGTGCTGAGAGAAATCCATTTTAAGGGTATGTAATAACGATTGAAGAAGAAATCAGCTTCTCAGAAATAGTAAACCGGGATTCGTTCATGCAAAGAATGTCTCATTAATTTGAAATATAACATGAAATAGTATTGCAGGATATACGATTCCAGCTGGTTGGGCAATTATGGTCTGTCCCCCTGCAGTACACTTGAACCCCGAAAAATATGAAGACCCACTTGCTTTCAATCCATGGAGATGGGAGGTGATTATGATTTAAAATCTTCTTTTGTTTAATCACCTGCAAACATTTCGCTGCTAAAATGAGTTGATCTCAACGTTAGTCTAACGTACGAGTTTAATCTCTGTAATTGGTTCTCCTAATTGAGATAAACATTGGTGGCATACAGGGTCAAGAAATAAATGGGTCATCAAAACATTTTATGGCTTTTGGTGGCGGCATGAGATTTTGTGTTGGAACGGAATTTACCAGGGTGCAGATGGCTGTGTTTCTCCATTGCTTGGTCACAAAGTACAGGTAATAGCATACTGCAAAGTGAAGTCCGCGTGGGTGTGTCATGGAGACAAGGTATTCTTTTTAACTTCTTGAACTTTCAGGTGGGAAGAGGTCAAAGGAGGAAATATTGTTCGAACTCCTGGTTTACAATTTCCAGATGGTTACCACGTTAGGTTGATGGAGAAAGAGACAAAACATTCATTTCTAAATGATCATAGCTAAAAGTATAGGAGCAATTCATACATAGAGGGAAAAGAACCGAGTTTCCTGCTAGGTATCTTTTGCCAAGTTACAGTCTTGATCAAAGTCTCACTCGCAGCTTTGGACTTTCATTGCCAATTTGTCTCATCTCATCATGTAAATGCAGTAAAAGAAAGTTTTTTGAAAAAAAAAAGAAAAGATCAAGATCAAAAAGCATCTGCATATCCAATATACACAATTACCACGAATTTACATGTATCAATTTACGTAAATGTTTCAGTTGCATCCTTCTATTTATATAAAGAATTGTCCTGGAGAGAAGAAAACAGGGATAAACTTCTACAGTATGCAGGAACCATCTGAAGCAACAGGCAACAAACTATAATGCACAACAATCATCCTGTTCTCTCCACTCAGATAGCAGCTTAATCCGGGAATCATACAGCAGGCCATCAATGCAATTGGTTTTAGCATTTGCATCTTCATTCACCATGATTGCCCATCTAACTGGTCCTTGTATGGTCTTTTCCCTTTTAAGTAGACTTGCTGCTTGATTCTTGATTTCCCAACACTCCTGTACTTACTGTTCTCCTTGTGGACATGGTGAAGATAATGATCAGTATCCTTTTTTGAATGTTTATGCCCATGCTCTTGACGAGTGCTTCTCCGCTTGTGTTGAGCATCATGCTTGCGATGCCTTGTTCTCAACTCATGATGTTTATTCACATGAATGTGATGATGGTGAATATCAATATCATGCCTTGGCATATGTCTAATTCTCTGGTTATCAACCCAAACATGATCTTCCCACCAGTCATAAAGAGGATCAAAGAGTCCTTTCTGATGTAAAAGCCATAGTAGCACAAGCACTGCCATTCAAAAGTACATAGCATTTGTCATCACCAGATGACCAGATCACATTGTGAACTAAACAAGAAAAAGCTTTTACCTATTGGGAAAATAGCCAAAAGTAGACCAAACATCACCATCCAACTGATACATATATATTGTATGTGGCAACTGAAATCAAAGAAACTAGCGCATTTCCTTCTGCATATGATAATAACCATGCATATATAATTACTAAGCATTTGCGATGTACAATAAACATGAAATAAACCTGATTTCATAAACACGTTCAGATAAAAGCAACTTATGACTATGCCTCTACTAGAAGAAGTACCTGCAAGTTTTCCCAGTGATGAAATCCACCAAACCTTCCCACAACTGCATCCCAATGCTTTCAATAGATTCTACAAAACCATTTACACCATTCTTTGGATGCTGAAGAGCTGTAATCTGCGTCATATTTATGATTTAAAAAAGCACCAAGTCATCTAGAAGGACAAGAATCATATCTTATACTACATTACCATCCAATATATTTGGTAAATGCTACAACTTAAAATGCAAGATGCACTTGCTACTACCAATTTCAATGGATTGTAAAGAGAGAAAAAAGACTTGTTTACGACATATATTTCACAATTTGAAAAGGTAAAGACAAATGCCAGCAACTACAAAATGCAAATGCACACATAACAGGTATGTAGGGCTTAATAAGGAAATGACACCAGTTAGTTTGCAAGATGCCCATCTGATGTTTTCAGCAGCATAATATAAAACATAATTCAACTGGTTACATAGTTTAGGCCCCTATTCATAAATATAATATATCTTTCCCTCCTAAACCATTTTCTTCTTTCACTTTTTTCTTTACGAGGAAGGTGGAGATAACAATCAATACTTATTCAAGATAAAACTGATAGGGTGACAGGTCTGCCATTACTTTTCAAATTCTTTAAACTAAAGGCGCACGACATGAAGATATTTAAACAATATTTGTTGACAAGCGTGATAAATGCTAATAATGCTTGCTGAAAGTGATCAACTTCATAACCTTTATGAAGAAAAATATCATTATCTCAACAACCAGCAAGTGCACCAGTATACAGGGTTGAGCATATCCAAGTTGTAGGGGTGAAGAAGATAAGAGGTAGCTATTTTTATATTTTCTGTGATCAGTTATCTTTAGCAGAAAGATAGATGTGGCACCTTCTGAAGACAAACAGAGAAAGGGGGGCGGCTGAGATAGTTTGAACAAATCTAATGTAGAAGTTGAGCATGCCAATATCTTGGTTCAAAGAGGTGTAAAGAATCGTATAGCAGAGCATTATACCTTTCTGAAAATGTAGCTCTCAATCAAATTTAATGAAGTAAGAAGATCCACATAGAGAAAACTGACTAGATTAGGATTGAAACTTAATTGAGTTATTATGATTTCATATCCATTTACCCATCTCAAGAGGATAAGGATGCAAGACAAAATAGCTTACTAACTACCCCAAACCTGTGATCCATTGTCAAGGATGGTAGCTGTAGTAGAAAATTGGCACTCAGCTCTATCAACTTCATTAAAATTAGAGTCCTTGAGTATAGCTGCACCAAAGCACAATAATTGAGAGTTCCTAGTCTATGCAACCTTAATTATTAAAAAAAAAAAAACATGAAGTTGTACTAAACCCCCCACCTCCTACTAACTTTACCTGCACACACATATTTTGCAGCTTGATCAGTGGTTGGGTAGAGTTTAAATGGCCGAGTTGCAAGTTCATTTGGTTTCATAATGAAGAATTGTTCCTGCAACCGTTGAATTCCTTAGAAGCACTTAGTCATGTCCCAGTAGAAAGAAGCACATACACGATAATGCAAAATAAAGAGTGTGCAAGTTCAAGCTCAAGCTCAAGCTCAAGCTTCATGCATTGCAGGCTATGGGTAGGTTCAGACTTCAGACACAATAGCAAATATATTTAGAACAAGAAATCCTACCTCCATGAGGGAAACATCTCTTGAGCAGTCAAACTGCAAGATGGAAAAATTTATCCATTACATTTCAACTTGAAGGGGTATCCAAACAACATAATCAATGTTGTAGGATAATCATGATTTTTTGATAAATTTGATTACAATATGCACCCGTCTTAGATTCCTTATGCCTCATCTTATATCATATTTTAAGCAATTTAGCATCATAAGTGAATAACATAACAAGGTAAAGTTTAAGAACACCGTTAAGCTGTACGATGCTTCTACTTTCCCAGTATTCTTTGCTGTGATTGTAGCAACTCCAAACTGAGTAAGGGCTTCAAACGTGGGGATAGTAACATTTAAGATTTTCCCAGGGCTCCTATTAAAGAATGGAAATTTTCACAAGTTATTTACAACAAATGAAGCCAAACAAACAAATATAGATTTATACACAAGCATGAAGACGCACATGTATTGCCAAAGCCAAATAGAAATTAGAAATCACAATAAATGCATGCTGAGAGTGCCACAGTGAAGAATTCCACACACACACACACCCCTCCCCCCAAATCTTTTTCCAGCAGCCTTGAACAAGGTCACTCAAGTGATACAATAGTATTTAGATTTATGTATACTCAGGAAAATTAGAAAACTGACCCATTCTTTTGTGAATCAGATTGTGTCTAAATATGCATTATAAACTGTTAGAAGACCATGCATTTGCAAAATATTATAACAAGATCAGTCACTTGTAGTAGCAGTAGGAACAATTAGGTACGATTGTTGACCTTTGGTAGACATATTCTATGTCATCAGCACTAAGTTCTATCAAAAGATTTGTATTAAGAACTTCAGTGATGCCTATGGAAAACGAATGAGTCCCTGCATTCTGCATTCAAATCAAATAAACTTAATAGAACTCAAAAAATGGGCAACTATTGAAGTCAACCATATAATTGCTGAAACATAACTGGATGCTGGTTTATCCTTTCAAACTTTCCTTCCACACCATATAATGGTATTTGCTTCCTACTAATACGGTTCTGATCAGCCTGCATATATAAGACACTGACTTCTTAGTTCAACTCGACCACTGCATATAATGGAAGAGGTTGCTTTGAAGAAAACAGATTACAGAGACAACCACTCAATTTAGAATACTTACATCTCTGTAATTCCATAACTGATTATGCAAACAACTCCAAAATGGTGAAGAACAGAAGTTTGGTTGTCCATTGAAAGCCTCATAACCAACACCAATTTTGTTGCATTCAAAGCCATCTAAGGTAAACCTGACTCTCTCAAGCAGCATCCACATTGAAAAATTCCTCCCAAGGTCTTTTGGTTGACCAGGCTCACCCTTCAATGATATAAATGTAACTCTCAGCATCACCACATTACAGGATATGCTATCTATATCAAGAAACAAATGGTAAACCAGTGGCAATACGAAAGCTTTTTTGCAATAGTGAATGTATGAAGTTCTTAACCCAAGAAGCATACCTTCCACATAAATACTACTACCATTATATTATGGAAATCTGATTATTAAAACTATAATTTTCCAAGAGACATAATGAAAAAGAAATAGTATACCCAGCTAATTTGGTATGAACTTTCAGTCTCTTCAACTTAAGGAAGTGCAAAAATTAAAATATCAAGGATGCATACCTGCCTTGGAATGACAAGGTAGAAATCTTCAAAAGAAGGAAGACTCGAGTATCCAACAAAATCTCCAATAAGATTAGCCCTTAGAAAATTATCCTTTGATATTGCCGTTCTATTTTCAGGGCCCACAATCACTTCCTTCAAGCAAAAAGATCTTTGATTAGGGAATATGTCTTCCAGTACAATAAGATCAAAAAGAAAATTAGGTATTATCCAAATCAATGGAAAACTCACAATTCCATTCAAGTAGCCACATGCAACAACTTAATGGCAGCAATAAGAACTTATTATCAGAAAATAGTGGGGGGTGGGGGGGGGGGGGGTGTTGGGATAGAGAGAAAAGAAGGATGAGCTTTTGGAAAAAAATTAATGGCAAATAAAGGACCGGCATTTTCTCTAGTATCAGATATCAGAGCACAGACCACCCAGAGGCTTTTTTTTCAGTGTCAAGTTACAAGCCTCAATCACATGTAAATCAGAACAGGAATGGATATAAGTCTGTCCATGGCAAGTGATTGATTTGAAAATAAGCACAAATCTGTTCCCATGATAAACCTTAGGGTAGGTGTGAAACTTTAAATATGTACTGAAATAAATCAAAACATAAATCCCAGGCATTAAACATACATACCGAAACTGTAGATCTTGACTTCACCTCAATCCGAACACTAAATCCAATTGATCGTTGTCCAATACCAAAAACATGGAACCTGAGTGAATAATAAATGTTAGTTCAGGCACAAATCATGATCCAAGACTGGCAATTAAACTCAACTCAACTCCAGACTTAATCACAGACTAGATGCTGTTACTATATGGAAGAGTTTCCTCCATTCCATCCCGTTTAAGACTGCATTTCATAAAGATCAAAAGTCACAAAATCTGTTTTCACTACATTTCGCGCATTAACATATGTTATGTGAACTTTGTCACATCTCATGATCATATGGAGGAATGTTTATATAGAAGTTAAAGAAAATTAAAGATTTCTGTTTCTCCAAAAATATAATTGTCAAAAGTCAAAATGAAAGATTCAGAGGCAGAAGTTAACTAGAAACCATAAATCCATAAACATCACTTGTAAACTAGTCTATTATTCCAGGGCAATGCAGGATCACCATAAAGCTGGAAGCCTGGAACCTCCATTGTTCATCCTAGAGCTAGATCATTCCAGACTCTCTACAATTCAGATACAGGCTTATCTCATTAAAATGAAACCAGTATAGCACAAAAGCGATACCAATCACCCGGAAATCTGACACAATGTGCAGTATTGGCCTTTCCTTTCATTAATTTGTCAACTGAGAAAAACAAACTTAAGAATCAAAACTGTAATCTACATCTTGCGCAGTAAAGTTAGAATGCTGGAAAGTGTTAAATCACTTACAAAAGTTTCCACATGAAGAAGGCACTCGCCGTTGGGGCCCACAAGGACAACAGGTAGGCTAAGAAAAAAAATAGATGCAAGAATAATAGAAGGGGTAAACTAACAAGAAAACAACAATATAAGAAACATAAAGAACTGTGCACAATAGAACAACTAGCATAACCTATTATCAATATAGTAAATAGAATTTTCTATGTAAAATTTTAGTTGATAGTTATATAAACTGCCATAAAAATGACAGGTGCTAACGCACTCATGCATACGTGGAAACAAGGATGCAAATGAAATTCAGGAAGTAAAAAATACCACCTTAGAATGCTCAATAATGTGGCCATTCTCATCACGCAACCTATAGAGAGGTACAATTAGACAATTAACCGAGTTTAGAAACATGCAGAAGAATGAAGTCTAAATCTTTGAGCTTCTAATACTCACCAAAATCTTTCCAATCAACACATCATATAATAATGAAGAAAAATAAATAAATGGAGGATAGCCCCATCAACTATTCTTGTATGAACTCCCCTGACAGCCTTCCCTCTAGAACATGTAGATTATCTTTGGACAACGAATAATCTGGGAAGTTCACAGCCCATATAAGCCAGTAATTTTTTTTTCTTTAATGATCAAAAAAACATTTACCTAATAACCCCAGCACATCTACTTTGGTTACATATTGGCAATATCACTGATTGATAGCTAAAGCCTGTTTCAATTAATGATGAGAAACTCAAACCAAATGCCAATAATCTAAGACTAAACTAGCAGTTAAAAATTATGAACCACAACAGAATGTGAAAGTTAAAAAAAAAAACAGAAACAAACAAACAAAAGACAGTACATGCCTTTCGCATATCTTCACAATATCTCCACCAGCATCCGGCTCACATTTACGTGTCTTAACATAGTATTCTTCAGGTTTATAAGCAACGTCCTGAGCGTCGGTTCACAAACAATAGCATAGGTCAATCTAGCATGCACGCAACAGAAACGGAAGAGATAGAAACCTCAGGCAACCAAATTGTCAAGGTCAGTGAGAAATTTATATCCTAAAATGCAAATATTTGTGTTGCCACATCAAATTATTGTCCTCTCACTGCAATCTTCACACCAGTAAAATATCACTTAATACCTCTATAAGCTTGCATCGAAAAATACTAAAATTCGAATCATGAGTAACCAAGATAGTATCGTACACGTATATATGATAGCTCATACAAGGCATACGCAGTGGATTTATTGACGGTTATCACCGGAGGTATTCGCAGCGTTTGCATGTTGCTGGTTGAATTCTCCTCCACCTCCACTATTTCAGCAACAATCGACGCCTCCCCGCCACTCTACACCGGAAAAATCAATTTTAAAAAAAAAAGAAAAAAATAAAAATTCCTTAATTTAGAGAGTAAGTGAAGTAGAAGCTTACTGAACCACTGGGAACGGCCATGTTGATGACGATTTTGGTAGTACAATTGAGAGCATCAGAATCGGATTCCTTCTCGCACTTCTCGAGTTTCGATTTCGATAGAATCTCTAGTCCTACAACACTTGCTACGCTTAAGTAACTCACAAAGCAACACAAAATCAACACTGTCGTTTGGCCCTCCATCTTCGTTTTCCCGGTGAATTCTTTCTGTTCTGGTGATGGCCTATTGGGAACTAAAAGAGCGACTTTGGCGGGGTTTAATTCCGTTTTTTTCAAACAAAATTATTTATAAAAAAAAAAAACCGCTATTAACGGTTACCTAATGTTATCTCCGTCTCCCCGTTGACGTCAAATAAAGCTACAAGCGACGACGTTTAGTGTGATTATTGCAGTTTTTTATGTTTTAGGGATAAGCCTTAAGTTGGCCCATTCGTAGCCTGAGCCTGCAACAAAGAATGAGGCCCATGCCATTATTGTTTCACTGTTGCTCCATTTCTGATCACCCGCATATTCTCATCTCCCAACCGATGGCCATGTTGACAAAGATTATTAATTATAGAGATGAAAAATAAAAAAATTTAACAAAAATGATACAAATAGAACGTGTTTCTCTTGCTCAAAAGGTTTA
>CAOGCB010400503.1:0-10517 GCA_948266635.1 Cnidoscolus chayamansa | reverse complement strand
ACCCATACTCTTTTTGTCCTTGTCATCCCTCCTCTTATGATTTTTTTTTCTATTTATCTTTTATTTTATTGCCCCTTTGCTTTAATTTTAAAAATTATCAGCACTTTCCCTTTTTGTCAAAACATCACACGCAACCCAATTTTGATTGTACGGTCATGAGATGGCCATGTTTTTTTGCATATTTGTGGGCCAATGACCTCAGCTGTGTGTCACAATTAACACATTCAGTTTCCTCATTCTCTGCTTTTAAAATGCCTTTTTTTACTTTTTCATCTTCTCTTTCACTCATTTCAACTTTCTTGCTTCAAATTTTTCTTACCCATCTAATTCCAACGGTATAAGATATGTTTTGAAACTACCAATTCAATCAATATGTGATTGTGCAATGTATATATAGGGATCTGTCACATACCCTTCATAATCATGTCAGCGATAAACAAGTCCTGGCCCTTGTCATATGCTAGACATGTGCAAGAACCCACTTAAAAATGCTTGGAAAGAGCATAGATAAAGAGCTTACTATTGCATGAGATTCTTTTGCTTTACAATTTTCACAGAAAAAGATTGACCATCTCCTGCTTTTTCTACAAGTTGTTTCTAAAGCTACAATTCAGAACTCATAATCAAACCAAAGAAAGAAAGAGAAAAAAAAAAAAAAAAAGGACTTCGATATTGAGATGGGAAAAAGAGAGAATTCAGTGAGTTGGATGAAAGCTTGATCAAGAAAATGAAACATATCTTACAATCTTGATGTGATAAAAATGAAGGGTAATTCAAGAAACTTGCATGAAAAAACATAATGAATAGTCTTTGCCAAGAAAATACATGGACCTACCTGCTCTTTTCTTGCTGAGTGGTATTAGTGAATTGTGTGATTTTTATCTACTTCAGAAAAGAGTTTTGTGTCTCCAAACAGGGAGTTAACAGTCATTTTCAATGACCTTGAAACTCAGGATGAGTTTGGTGAGCATAGAATTACATAATATGTATATCTACAAAAGTAGATTCCAGGGTGATTAGGACACAAAACATGATCATCAGCAAGATTAATGAACCAAAAATAGTGAAATCCACTAATAAGTTGAAAGAAAAGGGTAAGTAACACGACTGGAGTGACTGAAAGTTAGCTAAAATGTCTTAATTGACAATGGGTAGGGACCCAAGACCCCAAAAAAGTTGACAAGATTGAATTGATCATATAGATAGACAAGTTTTTTCAACGGCTCACTAAATAAGAAAAGAAATGGGTGGTGCATGTGCTCCTGAATTATTGAAGATATATATATGTATATAGCATCTTATGTCAAAATCTAAGTAGGAAAAGGAAGATTGTCCACTAAAATCTTGAACCTCTTGGACCCATGAATCCTTCCCTACCCTTCGTAGGAATCAACTTCATACCTAACCAAATTTTCTTGCACTGCATATTGTTTTCCCATTACCTGTCGAATTTTACTGTGAAACAATGAGAAAACCTGAAGCTAAATAGTGCATTGGAGGTTTTGGTCCTTTCCAAAAATGCTAATAAGATTGAATCCATCAAGAGAAGTGCATAATTAAGATGAAGTTGGTGCTTTTTGGATAAAGCCCATTCAAAGGATGGTAGTTTTAAGGTCAAATCATGTTTGCTATGCATTTATATTTGGTTATCACATACAAAACTAATGATTTGAACATTATGATACAAGCATTGTGAAATTTATCACTGAAGAGATCACCAGAAAATTTGAAGAAAAAGAAATTAACAGAAAGGTGGAGAAACTGAAGGGAGCAGAAAAGCAGAGTGGAGACACAGTACAAGAAGCATTTCAAGAAGATAACATATGGTTTAAAGTGAAAAAGAAAGACACAGAAGGAACAAAGAGGTGGGCTTCTAATGGGACCTTAGGAATGTAGAAGTAACATTTCTGCTGAGAAATGTTGAGGGGTGATATAAGAATAGAGGTTTTTTCAATGTCAGAGCAGCAGAGGCATTCACACCCATACTCATATCTTCATATCACTGCTGATTCACTTGTTCGTCTTCTGGAAGATTACCCATTTAAACCTTTCCCCTCTGTAAGAATGAGCATAGGTGGGAATGACATGTGCCCTATGAATCAACTTGAAGACTAAAGCTAACTTCTTTTTGGGAAAGGAAAATTGGGAAAAAAACCCTTTTTAAATCAAGAAGAAAAGGGACCACACAATAGCAGAATCATCTCTTGCATTCTTCTAAGCTAAGCCTCTAATTCTTGATTTGCTTGGGCTATGATTGGGAAGAAAGCTTCCTTTAAACCCACTCTTGCAATAAAAAAAAAAAAAGTAATCATGCTATATCGAGTCCATCTTGCATTAGCCTTTGGTCATGGGATGGGCCTGGACCGCTTGAGGCATTATCTGGGCCGGGTCAAACCCAGTTTTCTCTCTCTCTCTCTCTAAAAAAGAAAAAGAAAAATCTACGCCAGCATGAATTAGGAATGGCTAAGGACCAGTCGTTTGGTTTAGACTTTCCACTTACGTCGTTAAATTCCACGCGCAAGCTTCCGTTCCTTTACAGTAAACGACACCGTTTGCCACGTTGCCATCTTCCTCAATCCTCGCATATGTGGCGTCGAAACTGTCTCCCCTCCTTTTCTTTCCTTTTCCATCCTTTCTTCTCCACAAGTTTATATTCCTCCAGATTCCCAATTCCTCCCCGTTTCTCTCTCTCTTTTCCCCACGGAATCTTTTCCTTCCTCTTTGTCCAATGGCGGAAACCTCTGCCCTCTGCTTGTCACACGTCTCTTCAATCCCTTCCATTTCTCGTTCCAGGGATTCTAATTCTTTCCTCTCCACTTCACCTCTCTCTTTGCCCTCTCCTTGCTCTAACTTCTCTTATTCCCTTCCTCGATCTTCTCGTTCCTTCCGTTTTGCCTCCAAAGCTTCCGATTCCTCTAACTTCCTCGGCGACGATTCTCTCTGCCCCTTCCCCTGGTCCGATGATGTCAATGGTAACTTCGATCATTGCTCCATTTTTCTTGTTTCATTTTATTAATACATTCTCTAGTTGTAGTTTTTTTTATCTTTAATATGTATTGCCTGCTCTATTAATTAGAACATGAGCTAGTAAATTCCAATTATTCTCAAATTTATTTGATTACTAAGACTGGGAATTTCTTAATCTTTTTGTTTGAATCGGATAATTTGTAGGATTTATAAGAGGAACGAGATATGAAATTTCCAAATTTTCAACTTTTTAGCTTTGCATGTTTGCTTGTAAATGAAGTTGGATACTATTCTACGTTATATATTGTTTTCTGATGTTTACTATTTACTGTGCACTCTACAGTTTGTCAAAGTGCTGTTTCACTCGATTGAATTGTCTATACAATATTGATTCGAAGTGTAAAAACGTGAAATATCAGTGTAAAATATGAAATATCCTTTCTTTATGTCGTAAGTATAGGTATTATTTCCCTCGCTAGTTTTTTGTTTTCCCTTGATGAATAAATGGTCTCTGGTGAATGTATTTGCAGCAATTGAATGGATTCAGGAGGAGAAAGTCACGCTGTTCACTGCTGATGGGCTCGTTCAAATTGGAGGCTCTGTGGTTCCTCGGGTAGTCAGTTCTTCAGATGTATGTCGTTTTGGTCTTGTTCTCCTCTTTTTATATCTTCTTGTTCTTTTGCGTGAAATTCTACTTTTATTCATCATTCAAGTTTTTGGTACTTTGGTGAATGATTCTTGAGACATGCCTATTCTAACCCCAAGTTCTTTGACTGTCTTTAGCGTACAAGATTATATATATATATATACTGGTGTCATGTTTCCAAATTCTCCTTTCACGTGTGTGTGTGTATTAGGAAATGCAACTGACAAATGCGGGTCACTGATTTTCCGCTGTTTGATCTGTTAATCATGTGCGCATTTGTTAACAGAAGAAGCAAGGTAGGTCAAAAACTTCTCAGAGATTTCAACGATTTCAAGAGAGTGATTATATGGACCCAAAGCAGGAATTATGTTTGGGAGCACTGTTTGATATTGCAGCAACAAATGTAAGTATTTCTTATGCTGTTATTTTGGGCCATGCCAGCCAGAATTTCCAGCCCTGTATCTTATGGATATATGATCTGGTCATTTTAGGGACTTGATATGGGCAGAAGGCTCTGTATCTTTGGTTTTTGTCGTTCAATTGAAATGCTAAGTGATGTTGTGGAAGACACTGTTTTGGAGCATGGTGGGGAGGTATGCCATATTGGAATATATCTTTTTGATGGTTAATTATGATTCTCATGAAGATGTTAGAGTGAAATCCCAATTTAGGTTATAATCAAATTGGGGGGAACAGCATTCAACAAGATGCCTCTCCAGAAAAAGATTTGGTATAAGAGATATTATGGTTTAAATAATAGTATTATGGCTGGTCCTTTTTTTCTTTTATTTTTTGGCTTCTGTAATCATCTGGAGATAATTCCACATGCACATAAGCAGGCAAGCCTTTTTTGAAGAATATTTGTATATTTATTGGCAAGCTCATTTTTTGTTTATTGACTAAGAAGAATATGATTTGTCTTTGAGAATTGGATGGGACTGGCAGATGACAGAAGAAACTGGCAATGAGCCTCATATTGGTTTCTTGATTGCTTGCTCTATCCTTATTTACTTGCTGTCATAATATAGCGATATCCTTTTGTTCATCTGAATGAAAAAATCAGATGAAGTTTCCTGTTAGAGTTCAACTAATTTTAGTATCTTTCAGGGTATATATTAAACCAGTATAATATGTATGTGTACAATGGCAAATTTATTTATCAACATGTTGCATATAGAAGGACCACGTTTAAGAAGAATAGTTAAAGGGAGAGTCTAGGTGAGTAGGTACTGTAATAGGAGTTGAGTAGGAATTGCTATGGTGTAATGAATGTGTGGGGAAGTCAGGGTGCACAGAGTTAGTTAAAGTCAGCTGGAGGTTGTTAGGAAGAATGTAACTGGTGGGAACAGTTATTGAAAAGCGAGTAAGCTGTGTAAATAAAAGGCTATATAGTGAGAAGTCCTGAGAAATATCAAGATTCTATTGATTCTCTCTCGTCTTTTCTGGTTCCTTCTCTCCCATGAATCCTAATCTTTCTTCTTTGTTTCCTATTTTGTTTCTGCTACTTATATTTCTCTGTTAACTGCTCGGTTGGGCACTTAAACCCTAACATAATGATATAACAAATGTAAGGGATGTAATTCACTTGGACAAAATTTACGTGTGAGTTCGTCAAGCAGCCGAACTTTCTTTGCATATAAGTTTCAAAGTGTTTCTGTTGTAATGAGAGGGTACTTTTCTTTTAAATGATTTCTCCTCCTTAATCTCGGATTGCCTCTCCAAGCATTAGCTAAGAATGGGCGAATCTTATTTTTCAGGTTGTTGCTGCAGAGAAGGCAATCAAAGGTGGTTTGCATGAAAAGCTAACAATGACCGTGGCAGTACCATATCTTTGGGGGGTTCCTCCTGCTTCAGAAACACTTCGCCTTGCGGTTCGGAGTGGTGGAGGGATTGTGGAGAAAGTTTATTGGCAATGGGATTTTTTGTAAATGGATTGTCAAAATCCTCCTAACCATCATTTGTGCATTGTGTACATATAATTATTCTGTTCCTGTGTATAAAATTCAAGATGTTGTATCATTTGTGTCCAGTGACAACTTGCTGTTATTATCTAATCCATTATTTCCATCAGTAAGAATGTGGAAATGGATGTGGGAGAAATCAATCAAATTAAAAATGGTATCAGAATACGATTTAAGGGTAATAAAGAAAATATATAATCCAAAAGCAAAAGCACCAAGCTGAAATAGGCTTTTCCTCCATGCTGCTGTCTCTTTTCTTCTGTTGTCTCCTCTTCTTGTTTTCTTAGTGGTTAAAAAGGTAGTAGCGGCTGTGGCTCTGGCTCTGTTCATTCTTTTCCTTTGTCTTTAATATGTGTTCCTTCATTATTTTCTTTTGTCTTTAATATGAATTTTAAAAGTACCAAGTCTTGAAAATATGAAATTTTATATCCCTATAAATTTAAACAAAAAAATTTTTAAAAAATAAACTATTTTTAATTTGAAGGATTTAAGTGCCTCATTTAGCTTGGGATAGTAATCAATTGTATTTCTATGATATTATCCAAATAACAAAGCAACTCTTTTTATCAATAAAGAAAATAAATTTGATATGGTGGTAAATGCTTGATCTTGTTTTAACATGAAACTAAGGAAAAGTCTAAGGATAACTTGGTGCAAGCACACCTTTTGCAGTAAGCCACTAGAAAACGTATACCTGGAAAATCCTTTCCCAGTAAAGAACACAATTATATATATATAAAAAAAATCCCAATGGCTGCCATTGCCAAACCCCATTAATCTAATCTTTGAAAAAAACAAATTTGTGAATTGGTCAATCCATATACGTTAATGTTTCAACATTGGGCTTCTCCTTTTTTTTGGAACATCTTTATTAAATTACTTTCTTTTCTTTTTATTAATCTGCCTACCAATCCCAACAATCCATCATTATCTTCATCACTTTAGATTCAAACCCACTATTAAAATCATATTTATTTAATTTCTATAATTTTTTAATATCAAGAAAAATAATATTTTTGAATACTTATTTTTTAAAAAATAAATTAAATTAAAATAAAATAAAATAAAAATCCAATAAAATTTTTAAGGTTGGGATCTAGAGTTCTTAATTTTAAAATCAGCCAGTGGCCAAGTCCACTCTATAAAGATTATATATATATGTATAACTTGGCAATGTGGATGACCTCATTTTTAATATTATTTTTTTTTTTTTCCTTTTTAAATATGCGTTCCCACCAAGTTGAATGGTTAATCATTAATTAAATTTATAATCAATCTTTATTTATTTATTTATTTGCTTGATATGTCCCAATCAAAAGCTTATCAATAATTGAGACATGGTTTCCATGTGTCATCTTATTGATCATCACATATGGGTTTATCACTCTTGATGCAGTTGCAGATGCAGGAATATTAGGGTTCTGTAATCATATTTTACTTCTAATTTATTTCTAACCCCATGATTAAAAATTCTCCCACATGAAGCTCATCTCATCTGCCTCCATTGTTGATGTCAACTGTGGCTTCATGTTTACCTTCCATTGTATTATGATGTTGGGTTTGATAATTCATTGTAAGTATTTTTAACATACATATACTCACACTTCTTTAAGATGACTGAGATTAGGATTATCATCAAGCTAGTCTTTTTATAATCTTTCATGAAGGTATATATCCATCAATGTCCAAGTATATACTCAAATTTTCTGAAATTTTATTTGAAAAAATCCCAAAACCATTGACTGCATAATTAATTGAGGATAAGGGAAAATTTTTCCAAGAAAAAATGGTAAAAAAATGATGAAACTTGGATTTCAAGCTTTCTGTTGTTGAATAACATAAGACTTTCTTTGTTCTTGGTTAATAAATATCTTTTATCTTTTCGAGATTGTTCGAGATTATTCATTCCCAATATGATATTTTAAAATGAATGTTTGTGAAATTAAAGTGATTGTTGCCGTTTAAGTGTAGTAAGTAGTGACTTGCAAACACATCAATTCCCAGAAAGAAATGCTCAAAGGAAATCTTGTTACCATGTACTGTCAAAAAAGAAAGAAGTGTTATCCAAAACGGAAGACACCCAAAATCCCATCCCCAACAAATCTGAAATCTTTCAAGTTTTAATTTAAAACCCTTGAAATCTTTGTGATTTTACTCACAGTCAGCATCAATAGTACATCACCCTCTCCTCTGCTGTCTTGTTTTCTTCAAACAAAAAGTTGTTGCTACAAGTGCTAGCACTAATAAGCTGTTTAATCTCTTCTAGACCATAGTCCATTGTTTGATTCACTCCCCATAAACCATTTTGCTTCTCACCCAACCCACCACCACCATCTAGTAGTTTCTGACTCCCTTCAACCCCATTGTAGAAATAATTTTGTATACCCATTTGTTCATTTGTACTTCCTCCGCCATATTCATACTCTAATTCTTTGCCATGGCTGATCTGGTTGTTGCAACTCCCATCAGAAGAGCTGCAGCTATCTTTCATTTGATAATTCTGCATAGAACCCAGTAAGCTGCTTCCTTGGGGTGGTGAGAGGATAGATGCAGTAGTAGTGAAGGAGTTGTTATTATTGCTACTGCTTAAAGGACTTGAAAATGGAATAGGTTCAGCAAAAGACCTAGCTAGGTTATATGAAGGTGGCGATGATGATATTCTAGTAGATGGTGATGATGAAGCTTGATGAAGAAGAGAAGAAAAACTTGCAGGTAGTAGTTGATGGGGTAATTTTTGTTGAGAAGGATGAATCATCATACCCATCAGCTTCTTCTTAAGCTTTGTGTTCCAATAGTTCTTGATATCATTGTCAGTCCTGCCTGGCAACTGAGCTGCTATAATTGACCACCTGCATTTTTCAGCTTCCATGAGATGATATATCATAAAAGATTCGCTTCTCTTCCAACTGGAACTGATCACTGAACTCTCTGAGGAGAAATCTAAATGATTAGCTTGGCATGCATGCACATGTAGAACCAGATCATTAAGAATATTCTTGATGATATAGCTTACCATTTCTTTAAGTGCAACTTTTTAGCGAAAAAGGAAACCAATTACCAATAGGCTTTTTTGGGTTTGTTTTGGTCCTTAAAAGTAAATGGATATGGTGTGTAAAGAATATTAGAAAAGGAAGGAAATCTGAAAATATATTCATAAATAACTCATCATGAAAGATGTAAAGGGGAACAGGACTAAAAATACCCACCAATTCCATTAACCAGATATGTGTACGAGTATTGGAGAATATTAGGTGGAAAGAAGAAGAAGAAGAAGAAGAAGAAGAAGTAAATTTTACCTGCTTCCAATGTTGGCATAGAGGCTACAGATTATCCTATCTTCGTCATCAGAAAAATCTCCATGCTTGATGTTGGGTCTGAGATAGTTTAGCCATCTTAATCTGCAGCTTTTTCCACATCTTTTAAGACCTGGGAAAAAAAGGGCCTCACAAAGTCAAGAAATTGCAAATAGTACGAAGAACAACAAGATCGTTTCATGAAATTGTGAACCAACAAAGAGAAGAAATTAAAGAAGAAGATAGTTTAAAATGCTTAATTAACTACCAGCTTTCTGAGGGAGAGCAATCCAATTTCCTCCTGTACCATATTTCTCTATGTACTCTTTAAGCTTTGCATCTTCTTCAGGTGACCATGGTCCTTTCTTCACATTAGCTTTGTCACAGCAAGGAGCCCTTCCCATCTCTCTCTCTCTCTCTTGGAGAGGTTCAATACCTCTGTGAAACCCAGAAAGTTGTGTCAAAACAAACAAGGTGCTTAAAGGGCAAAGGGGTGTTTTTGTAAGGACCAAGGAGAATTGGGTTTGTAGACTTAAGATTATATTTATTATCTCAAAGAAGATAACATATACAAGTCAAAGGACAGGCTTCTCCAATTTCAATCATCAGTTTCCAAACTTCCTCTCCATTGAATATTGGATTAGCTAACAGAACTTCCATCATAAATAAAAAAGTTATAAAAAAAATCAGCAAAAGTGTCCTACCATGGCTACCCTTTGCTCAGCCTCTCTGTCTCTCTCTACAACTTCAGTCATCCAAAGTCTGCTAAGTAATGAGATATAATATATGCAAGTGAAAATGAAATGATAGGCTATTTCTTTCTTGTCCAAATTATAGGCCGAGTCATAGGGTAAGGTTCAATTAAACAATAATAATATGTAGATCTGTCCTCATTGATGCATGTATTGTATATATACGTCCATATGAACATACCAAATTACTATACTATTTGTCTGTAATTTTATTATATAATGCCCTTTATAATGGAGGATTACCTAAGTTTTATATGCAAACCTATTGACTTTATACCCAATATGAGACAGCACATCTGCATCACTCAACTCTACAAAATCATATAATAAAATTGAGTTTATTTTTAAAGATATTCATCAAATTTTCTTGTGACTTCAATAAATCTTCTTGATTTTGATCTAAATTCAAACTCGATAATATAATATATATATATATATATATTCGTCTTATATCTATTTATTTTAATTATATATAATTTTTAATGATTATTTTTTATATGTTATATAAAATAAATGTATAATTTTGGGTTGTAAATCACAATCACATTTAAAAATATAAAATTAATTAATATGAGAAATAGTGTAGACAATGCTTTTTATAAATTAATAATACATTGCTTGATTGAATTCCAATATGTCTTGAAAATTAATTAAATAAAGAATTATGGCTCAGTTTTTCTAATAAAATTCCAAGCAGCATTAAATGACATTTGAGATTAGGGTTTGGGAAAACCCAATAAATATAATTGAAAAAACACTGATTAGATTGTTTTGTCCCTTTTCATTCAAATGCTCATATTAGTCATAACCCACAAAACTATATTTTTATCTAATTCATATAGTCCACACAAAGTGTTTTATAATAATAATAATAATCCAAAGGTGAAAGTAAGTCCTT
>CAOGCB010400060.1:0-14191 GCA_948266635.1 Cnidoscolus chayamansa | reverse complement strand
ATGTAAATTATAATTAAATTTTAATCAAAATGTGCATGAAATTGATTTAATCTTGTGGGACGGCACTTGATATTCTTTTTCTTTTTTGCCCTCCCTTTTCTTATAATCTAATGTCCTCTTAATGAGTTCTTGATTGGAGTTGCGCAGAATGACTAGTTAATGGTATGCTTGATTAGTGTTTTAAGTCATCAGAGCGAGTGAGCTTAGCAAATTGACTTACGAGGAGCATAATCTTGCAGATGAGATTTAACTTAAGATAATGCAATCCAAGAACTTTTTGTTGATTTGATACTTCATTGAAGATTTTGAACCATTGCTCGAGGTTCAGAGGCTTCAATCATGTCTGAGGAGCTGGATAAACCATTGCTGAATCCTGGGAACTTCAATCACGAGGGAATTGATTTGGTAAATTCAGCAACAAGCAGATAAAACGTTTAACCATTTTTGGAACATTAATGATATCAACTACAGTAGAAAACTTGGGAAATTTCATGTTATAGGAACGCTTGCCACTTGAGGAAGTTCTCAAATATTGACAACTTCAGGAGGTCTGATTGCATATTTTTGGCCCAAACAAACTGGAAGAGAAGCCAGTAAGTAGTGCAGTTTCGTAATATCTTATTACGTGGTATAATAGGATATAAAGCACAGAAAGTGGCATGCATGCTATGTTTATTGTAACAAGCGCATACATATGCATACATAATATGAAGAGAATGTCTATAAAAAAAAAGATGAAAAGAGTTGCTACACGATGATACATTTCCATTATGAGGTTTTTCACAAAATGACGTAATTAAACATCTGATCTCATGATCTTGTTATGATGAAGAAGAAGACTACTGCAATACATATTAATTATAATTTGCGAGCGAAGCTCTTCAAAGTGGGCAATGGAAATGTGCGCTCCCTTCCAAGCCTGACTGAGTTAACATAATCCACAGGACTATGCGCAGAAACACCAGGGAGTACAAGTCCCATTAGCCTAAAAAATGTGCAGAACCAACTCTCCTGATTGGCTTATCACAAACTCCTGAAGATCTCCCACATGGCATTTACCAGAATGGGGATGATGTGCCACAATGAAAAGAAATTTATGTTAGGTTCCTCATCCATAAACTTCAAAACACACACATCAATTAGCTTCATTGGGGAAAAAAAAAACAGTAATTTAACAGAAATATTAAATATTAGTTAGTTTTTAACTTAATAGACACGTACTCGACCAAAGTACCGGCTATCATAGTAAAGGCAGGCTCGGAAGTGCTTGAAGGCGAAGATTTTGTCATCGAAAGGCACCCGAGGCACCATTTCATTACATTAAACTACCCTGTAGCATCTGTTAGATGGGTAGTTCAAATGGGCTTCCATGAATGTCCCTAGCTGTGCGTCCCCGATCCTTGGTTGCCCAAATGTGTATATATTTAGCAACCTGTGGATGATCTCCGTCTCCTCTTGTATCACAAGCACGCAAGGGTACAATATAGCCAGTGCACCCCCTAAGCTATGTCCAGTGACGACAAACTTTGCATTCTTGTGCTCCTTTAGTAAGTTCTTTGAGTTTCATAGACACAGTATAGTACGCACTCTTTTTCGCCATTTCAACAACGGACCCTTCAGAATCACTGATTAAATGCAAGAAACTTGTATGTTTCCTCCGAAGATGATTTTGGAAGGTGGTAGCATCTCCTCTACTACCCAAACCCAAGGCTTCGAAAAATCCGATATGAAGTTTTCCGACTTTGGGGACCTCATACCAAGAGAAATCGAAGTCAGGACTCAAATCTTGCGCATTGAAAGGTTCCGTGCCTCTAAAGCTGATCAGAATCTAAGTTTGCATCTTTGGGCTTGTCAGTAATTATGAACACTTTTCTATCCCATTACCAAAAGAATGAAATACTTAAATTCGACTCCATAAAAAAAAAATAAGAATAGGGTAATGAAAATTTATGTGTTTTCTTACCATTCCAGCAGTTGTAGAAGGCCTCGAAATGCATCTGTTTATTGTCAAAATTACATATAAGATATAAGATTAGATATGAAGACATATGTATCAGAAAAAAATCAAAGGGAAGGGAGATCGGAAGAATGAGAAGTAGGGCTTGCCTTTCCAATAATTTTCGACAACGTTTTCAACAACTTTCTCATTCTCATAAACAAGCTTTGATGCCATGATACAAAGGTCCATAAGACATCGGTTGCCCAATTCTGATCTTACGTGTTGTACATCTGAAGCAATAGTACCATCTACTTTCTCAGACAAGAATACAGTTCTGTACAGCTCTATTCGCCCATCTAAGTGCCCAATTGTGCTTATAAAGTTCTCTGTGCCTCTCCTTGGTACCTTCACCTTTCCTGCGAGTTTACCATATATTATTTTAACAACTATGAGATATCAATCTTGTTCCACTTTAAAACAGGCATAAATATATGGATTATAAGAGGGTGTCACCTACATAAGTTAAAAGTAAAGTCCATCAATGGTCACTTCTTTTATAATACGATAAAAGATGGCATGTTTAATGAATATTCTCAAGAATTCTCATATGTGGAAAGAGAGATAGAAGGAAGTGGATACCCTGAAGAAAGTTGGTAAAAATGCTAGAGAAGCCGCCGTTCTGGGAAATAAGGTTGAGAAAGAAATCAACCAAACAACCTAAGTATTGCAAAGGAGTGTTAACAAGAGCAAGGATCCTGCGAACGATGATGGACACCAGCAATATCCACCTGTGATCAACAACTGCACCTCCCTTAACTGTCTCCTCCGAGCTTTCCAAGAAGTTCATTCCACTCTTGGTGTGATTCCCAACCAAGTACTTGAGAATATGTCTCTCTTTCTTCCCTTATTTGGGTTCACTAAAAAAAAGTTTGGACTAGAACTAGTAATAGTGATGGCCATGGCTTCTGGCTTCTCACTACTCTTTTTCCTCCAATTATTCAATGCTGCGTGAAGGATGGGGTGAGCAAGGAGAAGTATCAACGTTTTTATAGGAAAACAAGGCATCAATATTTTCAAGTGTTATCAGTTGTATAACACCTCTGCTCTGTGTGCGTGGCCCTATCACAAAACTTCTTAAAATCTCCCAAATGCCATTTAGCCGCATAGGAATAGTAACTGACAATTTGCCTTTTTTTGCCATGTATAGACATCTAATGTCTTGGCCTATCAGCAACGGCTCGAGTTTAGCCACACTCCACAGGTTTAGCATGCTACATGTGCTTTAATCTGTACAAGGCCTTAGAGTCGGGTTATCTGGGCTTTGTCACATTTTGTTGTCTCGTAATGGGAAAAGATTCATACACTAATCGAAACTGAAGTCTCTGACAGAAACTAAGCTTAGATCTTTTCTGCTCCTTTTTCTCATTTGTCTTCTTTATTCTAAACATAGTATGGTACTAATTTAAGTGTTGGAGGGTTATTATCGAAAGGAATTCGATAGATTCTGATTAGTTTTCATCAGACCACGAAATATTTATAATACTAATGATAATATATTAAAAATATATTATATAATTCTTAATAAACATATTATATTATTATCTATATATTTCTTAATTATATATTATATAACTAATAAAAATTAATTATAAAACAATTTAATGTATTTATTACTAAAAAAATTTAAAAAGCGGTGAGAAGACGACAGAAGCCTTCTCCAACTTGAAACGTCCACTTAAAAGGAGAAGGAAAGAAACGCATTTGTCTCTTCCTCGATTTCACGCCTTGAGGACAGATGAAGAATACATTACCAATTTCTTATACACAAAGTAGAAGTGGAGACAGCTGAGAAGGAGGGTAAATGGTAGCGGAAACGGTTTTGGAGAAGTGCTTCCGTGTGCAGGAGAGTGTCGATTCTCTACATTGTTTCGTGGTCGCTTCTAGATCCCTTTTCCGTCCTCAAACATGGATTTATTGTAATTCTCTTATCCTATCTATGTCACAATTGCATTAGGAAATAACTTTTGTGTAGGATCGATTGAATTTTCTGTTATGATTCACAAGTATAATCGGAGAACATATTTTCAATGAAATGATTGAATTAGGGATTGGTTCTGATGACATTCTTCATGCATCATTTTTTTGTTGGTTGATTTTTTGACACAACGCGCTGATCTGAAATTCTTGATCACTTTGTTGGCTTTAGACGGCGGCGGAATGCTCAATACTTGTGAATTTATATTCTCTTGTGTATTTCATTTGATTTCTCCTTTTCTGATTCTAGTATTACACATGGTAAGCGCTAATGCGATCTTGATGGCGAGATTACCGATTGCGTCAGTAAACAACTTGTATGTAGTGTCCGTAAATTCTTCTATTATGATGTTTTAGAAGTATAATGGAGAAATTATTTTCTCCTTCGATATCCATAATCTGTCTAAAACAACTGAACTAGGGATTTGCTTACGAGATTCTTCATGCATCTTTTTATTGTTTGGTTAGAGTTTTTGGGCACTGAGCGCTGATATGAAAGTCAGTCTCTGTCTTGGCTTCATACTGCGGCAAAACGCGTGATAGTTTTGTGATCTTATTTTCTCTTGTTACTTTCAATTAATTTCTCCTTTTTTTTTCATTTATTCTATTTGATAGCCTAAAACAATGTAGCCATCTTGATAAGTGGTCATATGATAAAAAATAGTCAGTGTATGCATCAGTGGAGACCCTCCCACACTCAAATTAGAGCTATGTTATGTTTAGAGAAGTTGAGTGAAGTTGAGTAGTAGAAGAAAGAGAAGAAGAGAAGAGAGCCTTATATATGGGTATATTCTTTAGTATATCTCAAGGTAGGGCTCATTCTTTTATATCAATAATCTTAATGTTATCACTAGTATTGCATATAAAATAATCTTAGTAAACTTGAGCCCCGCTCATTTTCAATTAAGATGTGGAAGTTTATCCAAGGATCACCTTTCCAATGCAGGTTGGGCCCCCATGGCTGGTTTGCTTCTCTCTAGGCTCCCGACTCCCTCCATATGCCAAAGGCCTTTATCAGGTATTTCTCTTCATTTACTTCACTGATTGCTAACCATACACTATAAATTTTCATGTATTTAATATTTGGTTGTGTAGCTAGTTGAGGGTCATTTGTTCAGTTTGGAGCTAATATCTAATTAGATTGATTATAATTTGCACAAATTAGCTTAGATAATTTCTGCTTGTTAATTATTTGAACTCTATAAGCACATCTTGAATTTGACATGCTTCAAGGGAAGCACCAGATAAGCATGTGGAAGTGGCTTGTTGAGAGATGCTAATGTACCATAGCATGATTTGGTAGCTTCATGATAGTACATTAGTTATCATGTCGTTGAAGTGGATTGTTAGCTGGTGTTGGATTTGCTAATGAATAGAATTGTCATGATAGGCCCCTCATGGTAACATCATGCACAAGCACAAAAGTCTGTATTCAATAACTGAAAATCTGAACAAGTCTCGATGGAGTATGTCAAAGTGGAGTATTGACTTGCAAATAGAGTCCTTGAATGAGACACAATGGATGCATAGAGGGCAATGGAATTCAAAAGTATTAACTTTTTGGATTTTTGTTTATTAAAAAAGAAAACTTTCAATCCTTTCCCCTGTAATATATACTCTTCTATTCCCTTTCAACTTCTTAGGATCACATAATATCCGTCTTCAGTAGATATGATTCATATTTTGATCCTTGTTGATTTATGTGGTTTCACTTAATATTAGTTTTCTTGAGAGAAAAAAAAGAGAGAGAATCTGGAAAATTCAATCTAACATGTTAGGATTTTAGGAGTTGGTAGATATTTGTAGGCTTCCTATCATCTTTTAATTTGGATGTACCAAAATTCGACCTATATGTTCCTCAATGTTTACTTTGTATGTTAGATTATCTAAATTGGTGCTCTTTTCTCTCGCTCACTTTTTTTCCTGGAAAAGCAGTTTTAGCTAACAAAATTCAACACCAAACAGGCATGTAGTCTAATGTCATTTGTGTAGAGGAGTTTATGATGATACGGGTAAATGTCTTCTTATTATTTATGTTGCCCGCTTTATTGCTTATATAATGTAAGCTGTTAGAATTTGATTATAGCATTTGAAATGTGCGTACTTGCAATATAATTTGGATGATATCTTCACTTTCACTATATTTTATTTTTTAAAATTCTTGTATAATAGAGGACACAATTTCTTGCAATGTTAAGTACATAGTGCTTCATCTGCCGCTCTCGGGTCTCCACATCGCTAATTCAAATACGCGTAAAATGGTTTTCCGGTAAAGTAAACTTTGTGAAACGTAAACAGCCCCACTTAAAAAGGATTTTGGACACTTAACGGTTTATATAGGATAAATTCTTATCCTCGTTTTACAATTGAAGAACTGTCTTATCTGGCAGTTTCCATATTCCGACTTTTGTTTTTGCGTAAAAAAAGCCTGAGAACAAAAATAACGCCCAACGTCAAGCCCAATTAATGAACAATGAGCAATAAATGGGCCAATTTGATACTGAGCATCATCGTAAAATTTTAAGGTTACTAGCCAAAACAAAAAGCAGTTTTATAACTTGCACCTTATGGCCCATTTAAACGATATGGGTCATTAATACAACAAAATATGTCCTGAGGGTAGGTAATTTATTGTGGCTAAAATCCCAAATGGCAGCCCAATTTATAATTTGCTGGCTCATCTTGCACAGTTTTTATGACTAAGAAGCACAATATTAAAATATGTGGGCCCAAGATAAACCCAATTTGTATATTTGTTCGGCTTCCATTGCGGAAGAAAAGTCGTTTGGGTTTTTGCCCTTCAAATTGGACTCAAAATAAAAGTCAGTTCGTTATCTCTTGGGCCTGAGTTGCCCAAAGAGTAATTGTAAAGGGTTAAGCCCAAAAGGCGGCCCGATCTATACTTTTTGGGCCCTAAAGCCCAAAAAACGTTTTGCGGGCTTTTTTCCATTGCAATGGGCCCAAAAAAGCAATTCATATTATCTATTGGGCCTTAGTGGCCCAAATCGGCATTTTGAAGGGTTAAAAGCCCAACCCGCGGCTCGATTTATACTTAGGCACGTGAGGCCCAATAAATTTTTGGGCCATTATCCCTTCAAATTGGGCCCAAACCGTCTTCTCCAAGGGTTAAAAGCGCGGCCCGATTTATTCTTTATTGGGCCCGTAAAGCCCAATAACGGTTTTGGGCTTTTTGCCCGTCAAATTGGGCTCAAAACTAGGTCAGTTTGTTATATCTTGGGCCTCTCAGGCCCAAACCACTATTATGAATGGTTAAAAGCCCAAATTGAGGCCCGCTTTATACTTTCTCGGGCCCCTAAAGCCCAGAAAATGTTTTTTGTCCTTTCAGCCCTTCAAACTGGACTCAAAATTAGGTCAGTTTATGTTACATCTTGGGCCTATGAGGCCCAAACCGCCATCTGAAGTAGAAGCCCAACTCGTTGCCCGATTTATATTTGTTTGGGCCCGAAAGCCCAATAGTTTTTTATCTTGGGCCGGATAGGCCTAATATTAAAATATACAGGCCCAAATTTAAATATATTTAATGGGCTTCCATGACCCCGGAAAATCCGTTGGGTCTATTTACCTTCAATCTGTGCTTGGAGCCGAGTGGGCTAATTCACAAATTTTATGGCTCTAATAGAAGCAGAGTTTAGTAGTTTAGAAGGGCCAATACAAACAACTCGCTTCCCAGTCAGGTAGTTTATTTGGGTTAAAAAGCCCAATTTGCGACCAATTTTTGCCAATTCAAGTGTTTTGGATCGCTTAGATTAAACCAATATGTCTATTTAAGGGCCTCAATGGAACATTAAAATCATTCAGGGCTTTCCGGCCTTCATAATTTCAGCTAAAACTAAAACCCAGCTCATTTTTCTTCTTGAGCCTGAGTGGGCCAACAGCAAGGTCGGAGTAATGTAGAAGCGTGAATTTAATTTAGAAGTGCTTAAGAAAAAGGAAATTTTGAAGTATTGTTGAAGCATCAATGGCCCGGACAGTAGGCGCATTTAAGACATGCTCAGTTTCAACGTAAGCCCATTTAAATTGAAATAGAAAAACATAATTTAAATATGTTCATTTCTTCTTAGCAATTATAAAGATAATGATAAAAGCTTCAGACATAAAAGGCTTTCTTATAAATGTAAAAGAATATGGAGAAGAAAACATCAAAATAAAAAGGAAACCTGCACGATTATAAGCAAATTTAAAGCTGAAACTATAAATTTCCACCCTTGCACTACACAATGAAATATAACGCAGCTGATTTAAAGCTAAAAATGGACATCTCACTCTTCCTTTGAGATTGAACAATCTGTGAATAAGGTATATTTGACAAAACGTTCGGGGTTGCTCATTCTGACATATTCCTGCAAATTTTGTCAAACAAAAAAAATGTCAAAGCATAAAATCATACTTTTACTAGCAAATAAATTTTGAATTGGAAAACGTAAGATGATGGATGTCTTTACTAACGAAATACAATTTGCGCTAAAGATTTGAAGTATAAATAAATAAGCCACGGCACAACATTTCGAATTCTTGAGAAGTAAACAGTTGCAAGAGAGCGTTGAGCATATTAATGTAAAACAGAAGTAATGCCTCAACCTTGCACGCACCGTGATGCATGCATAGCGGACTTTCTCAATCAATGTGTCCACAAAAAAAAGCCTTGCAAAATATTCTGGATCATACCTAACAAAAGCAGAAAATGCCTTCACAGCAAATTCTCTCAAGCCTTGATCGAGCGATGCAAATCATTACAAAAATGCAAGGAGAAACCATATATGACAATGATGATAGCTGAGGAGAAAAAGCAATCCCTAACAAGTGTTTTAACAAAATAAGGGATGAAAGAAAGGTTAATATTGTTCTTAATTTAAAGGCGACTTTCTGCATACTATGCCTTAGCAACTACGTACAAAATATTTTGATCCCATGTGATAATTCATCTATTTCTATATTTATTTCAAGCTTCGATCCATAATTAGGGTTAGAGTAGTTTTTGCTCTAAACCAGAAAACAGAATCAAACCAAACCAAACCATTCAGTTTAGTCATCACCAACACCCCCACCCCCAAACTCCTCTCTCTCCGCCCACACATGACACCCACAGCCCAACCATGCTTTTATTTCTTTTTTCTCATTTCTTTCTTTGAGTTGTTTTGCAATTGGCTTGAAGTTTTGAAGAAATTGTTGAACTGAAATTGATTTGGGTGTTATTGTGACTGATTTGAGAGTGAAACTGGGTAAGTTGAGGAAGGGAAGAAGAGTTGAAAAATGCAGAGATTACAGACACCTAAAGATGAAAGCAATTGAAGAAACCATCTCCTCCACTTTATAAGTTCTATTTACTTGTTGGTAATAATATTTTTCTTGAAATAAAAATTTCTCATAATCTAGAAGCAAAAATTCTTGTTCCGATAAGTATTTCATAGTATATCATGTGCGAATTGGTCCTCTCCCTTCTCTTGCTCTTCTACACTGCAGTTGCTCTAACCATTCAGAAACATCACCTCTTAGTCGGCATGCTACTAATTTAACTCATTTTTCAAATGGTACTACATACACATGATCGAAGGATCCATCTGCTTGTGTGATCCACTCTAAGAATTTTTCTATATTCAGATCCCCATAGAAATAAAGAATATCAACCTTCCTCTGATAATCCTCATTGTAGATGGAGTATCTATATGCAAGAATTCTGCAGTCAACATGGGCTGACCCATCCATTGGCCGTGTATATTTTGCGTGATTCCTATTTGTACTGATTTCCAAAAGCATCAATACAAACCTCAATTTCTTCAAAGCATCTCTCAATACACTCTAAAGTCTAACCTAAGATCAATATGTTGCTCCCATCATTGCAGCTTTTCATCCTTATAATTTAGGGCTTTAGCTCCCCAATCACGAACCATATCTCCATCAAGTTAGTCGTCTTGATTGGGGTGATTTTCATGCGCTCTAATACCACTTGACGCAATGAAAGCTCCCAAACATAATACGCACTCACACATGAGAGAAAAGAGAAAGTCTCTACTAGAAATTTATTTTCATCCAAAGAATCATAAATACATGTAGATCTAGGGTATTTATAGAGTTTTAACTCTCCTAATTAGGATAAGATAGAACTCTATAATTTAGGAAGACAACTACCAAAATAGGAATAAACTAATCCTTACTAGTGTAGGATTTACAAAATAACTTCCTGAACAAAATAAAATACTTTCAAAACTAAACTAAAAATAATAGTAAAGTTAAATAGAAAGTCTAAATAATGTAAGATATAAAGAAGATAATAAATCTGTAACAAAATAGAAAGCAATTGCTAGCAGAGCTGCTTCATTATTGCAAATTTCTACCCTTTGAGGCCCTTTACTCTTCCGATGAATTGATACAAATGCACCACGCATCAATATTGGAAGAATTTGAGGGCTAGAAAATGTTATGTGAGCTGTATGATGCCCAAGCATCAACTAAAAAAATGACTTATGCATCCATAGACTGCTAATATTAACATTCAAGCAAATTTCCATAATGTTTAATTTTAGTTTCAAGCTGACTTTCATTTTATCTTGTTCTAAGCATCTAAAAAATAAGAGACGAATTTAAGTTTTCTTATATCATATTCTATTCCTTTTAAATTTTGGATCACATAATTTTATAGTTCAGCATGTATGGCTCCTATTCTGATTCTTGGATTTATTATTTGGACGATTAAATTGAATCATTTAGTTCAGTTCGGTTTGATCAGTCAAATGGAACCATTTAGTTTGGTTCGGTCTGATCGGTAAAATAAGGCATAATATTGTGGTAATCCTATCCACAAGAGTAATTGCAAATCAAAACATCAATAATACATCAAACTTGCAATTGCAAAATCATAAATCAACATAGTATAAAAAAATTAGGGTTGAAAAAAAAACCATAATCAAACATCAGAATTAAAACTTCAAAAAATCTAAACACGTTCAGCTAGTCCAAAACAAACTAATAATTACATAACCGACTCTCTTTTTTTTTTTCGCAAACCAAAAAGCAAAATATAATGATAAAATCACAAATCAAAATTGGAATTGATATAAAGAGTACCTCTAAAACCCTGCAAAATAGTCGATAAATTCCAAGGAGTAACCAATTGGCGTAAGAGAAGCGAGGTTGTAAGGTCTGTGAGTGCACGGCAGCGACAAAAGAGAGCGGATGTCAAAAACGGAGGAGGCGAGGCGAGATGATAAACGCACGGAGGATTGAGGGAGAAGAGGAGGAGTTATAACGACAGAAATCGGGAGGAGCGATCACAATGGAAAATCGGACACACATATATATGTGGGTGTCAAACGGCTGCGTTTTAGATTAAGAAAAAGCATAAGGAATAAAGAATAAAGATGAAGACGCTTTTGTCGTTTTCTTTTCCCCCAAGAAAAGCACAACAAAGTGAAGAATTCAAGCCCAATATCTGTCCATATATTACTAGCAAAATCATAACAATCCAATTGATTGGCTCATTTGTAAATTTTTTTTTATTTCATTTTCACCCTTTTCATTTATATTTAGTTGAAAATATAATCTATACATGTCTACATTCAGACACATTAGAAAATAAAAAAACACTATATATTTCAACAATATCTTATAATATTCTTTTATTGTAATATTATTTTGTAAAAGGAATAGTTTGATATGTATTGCAACTTGCAAACTTGGTAAAAAAAAATTGTATATTTCTTGCTTAAAGAAAAACTATAGAAATAGTCATAGAACTAAGCAAAGCCAACAAGGCTTATGGAGATCAAAACCCTACGGCGAAATAGAAGTAGAACATGATATTTCGTCTCCCCCTTATTATTATTTTGCATATGATGAATCTCTTTTGGCAATCTTATAATTTGCGAGCAAAGCTGTTTCAAGAAGGCAATGGTGCTGTGCGCTCCCTTCCAAGCCTGACCGAGTTAACGAGTCCACAGGACTATGTGCAGCAACACCAGGCAATAGCAATCCCATTACTCTGAAAAATGTGCTGAACCAACTCTCCTGGTACCCTGCTCCATGTGTGTGGCTTATCACAAAAATTCTTAAAATCTCCCACACACCATTCAGCTGCATAGGAATAATGCGCTTCAATCCGAAGAAATTTCTATTTGGTTCATCTTCCATAAACTTCCACAGCAAATCACCACAACATAAAAATCCATTAGTTTCATATAGAATGTGAAGATAAAAATGATGCATTAGCTTAATGCTACTGAATATATACTTACTCGGCCAAAATACCAGCTATCGTAGTAAAGACACACACCGAAATGCTTGAAGGCAAAGATATCATCATCGAAAGGCACTCTAGGCACCATGTCATTGCAGTAAACTACCCTGTAGTATCTAGTAACTGGGTCGTTCAAATGGGCTTCCATGAACTTCCCTAGCTGCGAGTCCCCGATTCTTGGCTATCCAAATGTGTATACATTGAGCAGCCTGTGTAAAAGCTCCGTCTCCTCCTGTATCACTTGCACACAAGGAACAGTATAGCGAGTGCTCCTCCTAAACTATGTCCCGTGACAACGAATTTGGCATTCTTGTGCTCCTTTAACAAGCTCTTGAGCTTCATCTCCACAGTATAATATGCACTTTTCTTTGCCCATTTCATTATGTTCCCCTCAGAATCATTATTCAAATGGAAGAAACCTGTATGCTTCCTCTGAAGGTGATTTTGGAAGGTGGTACCATTCCCTCTGCTGCCCGAACCCATGGCTTCTAAGAATCCGATGTGAACTTGAAACATGTGCTTCAATATGAGTGATTCATAATTTATTTGGTGTAGAGTCTCTTTGATTTGAAGGTCCTGGGATAATATACAAATAGATTTTCAGTGATCCTCATCTTTTTTGGTATGTGCAAAATATTAATTCAAGATTAAAAGGAATTGGAGAAAGATTTCTTGATCTGTCTAATGGGACCACAACTCAATATATAAATAATATTTGCCATTCTTGTGTTCCCTCAGTAAGCTCTCCAGCTTTATTGTCACAGCATAATATGCACTTTTTGGGCCATTTCCAGCATCTGATTGCTAATACTACTTATAGTCCCCTCGGAATCAGAAGAATTGTCCCACATGCTTTGGTCCTTATCAGAATCAGTGGTGGATGATACTGTTTCAGTACCTTCCGAAGGGATTTTGTTAACATCATGCTCACCATTTGAATAGTTGAAGTTCCTGTTCTGCCTCCAAAGGTTATACTGGAAGGTGCGAACATCCCTTCTGTTTCCCAAACCCAATGCTTCTAAGAATCCGACATGGACTTTTCCCACTTCTGGGATCTCAAACCAAGAGAAATCAACGTCCGTACTCCAATCAAAAGCATTAAATGGTTCTGTGCCCCTAAAGCTGATCGCTATCAAGTTTGCATCTTTTGGTTTGTCACTGAGTATGAACACTTGGGTGTTGCTTTCCTTTTGGTAATCTATAATAAAACATCAACCAAAATAATGAAACTTCCAAATTCAATTCAGGGAAATAGGACAATTAAGAATAGAGCATAAACTAAAGAAACTGTGTTTTTTCTTACCATTCCAGCAGTCGAAAAATTCCACAAAATTCATTTGCTTTTTTGATGCGAGGAAAAGTTCATAATATAAATATCAGAAGAGATTGATCATGAGAAACAAATGGCGAGGGAGAGTAGATTATCAGAAATAGTGCTTGCCTTCCAGTGATTATTAACGATATTTTTGACGACTTTAGCGTTCTCGTAAGCTAATTTGGAAGCCATAATAGAGAGGCCCATAAGAGCTCTGTTACCCAATTCTAGATTGATGCTGCTTTCTGGAGAAACAGAATCATCTACCTGTTTCAGCAAGTTGTCACCCTTGTACAAGTCTATTCGCCCATCCAATTGCCCAATTGTGCTTATGAAGGTCTCTGAGTCTCGATGCGGTATCACCACCTTCCCTGCATTCCCATTTTCACTGTTAACATTAACTACTTGCTACTCTTCTATGTACATTTTTCGAAGAGGAAATCAAGCTAACGGGAAATCCAAATGTATACCGCGGAGAAAGTGGACAAGCAAACCAAGGAATCTCCATTCTCAGAAAGGAGGTTGAGACAGAAATCGAGCATACAGCCAAAGTAATTCAATGGCTTGGCAATAAGTGCAAGAATCCTGCGCACGATAATAGATATCAATATGACCAACCTGTGATTAGCTGCTGCACTAACTTTTTCTTCCT
>CAOGCB010399808.1:0-10389 GCA_948266635.1 Cnidoscolus chayamansa | reverse complement strand
ACAGCAAAAGAACCTTTAAAGAAACTAAGATTATTCAATCAGCTAAACTCTGTCACTTTCAGTCTAATTCTGAGAATCTAGAAGTTCTAATTTTGTTTCACTGAACTAGTTTATAAATCCAGAAGAAAGGTTAAATTTTTTTTATAAAGTCCAATTCACCCCCCTCTTGGACTCCAACTAGGGACCAACAGAATGTTTTGTTTATTTTAAGAATATATATAAACATTAATATAATATTTTATTCCTTCATGGGATATACATCACTCATTACTTTATACATTTAATTGATTAAAATTTAAGAAATATATCTTATAGTAAATTTTATTGTTTTTTCCATAACGAAAAACTATTATTATTATTATTATTATTAAATATATCAAAATTTATTATTATTTAATTTTTCTTCATTTGTTCTAATTTGTAAAGAAATATATATTAAATAATTAATATGTATTTATAATTTTAAAATTATAATTATGAAAATACATATAATATTAGAATTATAATAATAATAATTTAAAATTATAATTATTTTAGTGTTAAAAATATATAAAAATACCTGCAAATTTGAGATGGTTGGAATCGGAAATTGCTATTTTAGAAGGAGAAGAAGCAGGTGCAAATGCAATCATCTAAAATTGGACGTACTATTCTGGATTTTAGAGGAAACATATAAAAATAAAAAAAATAAAAAAACATGATCAACTACCACACGAGTTCTCTGCGGTGGCCAGATTGTACACGCTCTCCACATCAACACTCACCAAAATTTGTCCTACCATGAATGCCCTTCATTTTTTACAATATATCAGAGATCACCACTTACCTTGGTTACCATTCTACCAAAAGGTGACATATTCTTATGTTAGAGGTTTTCGTATTCCATTTTAATAAAATTATGGAGATATAAATCACAGTAATTCAACGGTAGTAAATAGGAGGTCTTTAATTGTGAAATATAAATCACGGTAATCCAACAGTAATTAAATATAAGGCATTTAACTCGGTGTTCACAAAGTATACAGAACACCATCACTCTAATTTTTTTTTTAATTTTAAATTTATCAAAATTTACAAAATATTTTTAAAATTATTTTATATTTAATACAACTGAAAGAAAAATAAATGATTCCAACATTGTACTTCTATAGTTTAGAAAATTTCGGTAAATATCAGTCTAAATAAATTACATTCCAATTCTCATCTAATATTTAAAAATGAGTAGTATAATACCACTTCTATTTACCTATTCAACAACGTTGGTTACGGTAAGAGCATATAACTTTTATACACATATTTTAATTTTATAATATTTGTAATATTTATTTATATATTAATTTTAGAGAGAAATCATGATAAAAAAAAGGAAGGGACAAAAAGATTCGAATATAAAAGATAAAATTAAATTATTATAATTGAAAATGTATAATTTCATTAATAAAATTTAAAATTAATAATTATTAACTTTTTTCAAATTAATAAAATTAAATTTAAATTTCAGTTTACATTAATTATATTAAAACATACAATTTTGTTTCTTTCTATTGAACTTATTTTTATATCAATAGAAAGAAGCTCACATACATATCTAAGAAAGCTAGAAAGATATACTAATTGAATGACATACAGTGAAATGGAGACTAGAATAAGCAATGATACAAACACCAAGAGAAAGTTAATGAAGCCAACCAATTCACAACAAAATTTCATTATCTATAGACATGATGAACATGCTAATCTCTATAGCTTGAAGTTGAGCATTTAAAAAAATTGGATACACAACCATATAACCTTGAATCATATAGATAGCCATAATTATTATCATTTTCTAATTCCAATTGAAGCACTCCTACAATATTAGCTAGTTTCAAACCGAGCACTTAGCTACTTTTTACAACAACACTTATTTCAATCTCTGATGAGAGCCCAAGTGAAGGCTTCATTGCTATGTTGCCTTCGGGATCCTTCTGTATTAAGTTTATACACTCCAACAAGTGGTAACGTAGCACCTCCTACTCAATCTGTGAATAACCCAGGTAAAATATGATATAAATTATACTATGTGCTATTCGACTATGTATAATATTAATCTTTCACATGATCATCTATTGTTGTTGTTATTTTAAAAAAAATAAATAAATATGTACTTGTTAAGTAGTTTTAGATGGAGATATTGCAAGAGTCTTTCGTACTTAATGCCTTTAAACTTGTAAGGTTGCAATCATGCATGTTGACTATGTTGATAATGCCTTTCCCTTACCCTATTTTTTTCTTTTTCCTTTTATTTTTATAATTTTATACTAACATTTATGATCACTGTGTGCATGCCAAAATACAAAGATAATATATATCAATACGGTTGAAAATGATTAAATACAGTGTAATATGCTCCGTTGTATATCTTTAGACTTAAAGCTTAATTTACTACTATTAACAATTGCATATAGAAGTTCATGACTCATATGCCTTCTACCTCCATACAGTATTACTCTGTTAGGCTTTCACCCATTGCAAAAATTCCTCCGCGTTCAATGGGTATACACGACATATAAAAATATATGAAAAATAATTCATTTAGCAAACGACATATCATGTGGAACTTATTATATTACATCTAATATTATGTGTATAATGATCCACACAAAAGATATACTAAATAAATAAAGTATGAATAATTATCGGCAAGTGTACCAGATCAGATCAAGTAATATAGTGGGAAAAGAATGTCGAACATCGAGGATTAATTAATTACTATGCCTATATCAATTTTCCTTATTATTTAGGTAATAATTTATGATGCGAAAAATGTGAAATAATATTAAACGTGTAAAAGGATAGTTAAAATTGAATGAATAGAATGTGAGAAAAATAGAATCCACACTAATTGTCCTAATCAAATTACTTTCATGTTATAGTAGCTCTGTGGAATTTCATAAGAATTTGATAAACCTTAAATATTTTCCAAGTTTAAAGTATAAAAACTCCAAATTAAGTTAATAGCTCCCTTTAATTAAATGTAATGAGGATTCAAAAGTACAATAATCAATTTTCCAATTAATTGACTGCCTAATGCCTTTAAAATAATTTCTCATAATCCTTTAGTGAAAAATTAATAAAAAACATTGTTTAAACACTGATGTCAAGTTCTGATAAAATTAAATAACGCTGCTCCCATATAAGTTATTAAATTTTATTTGAGAGTTCCTAACAAATCTTGATTTCCCTGTTGGGTCATTTAGATCTCTATAAACTGAATTCAATTATCGAATCCAATTTATAGTAGAAATCTCCATATGAAAAATTTCATATAATCAACTATTTTATAACATGAACACAATGATCATTTTAGGAAATCTGGACTTCATTGTACTTCCCACAAAAAGAACCGAGAACATGTTGATGTTAAATGTAGAGAAATAATTTAAATGTGCAAGTGAAATGATATATATATTGGGAAATAAGAATTGCATAAAAGAAATTAATAGAAGTAAAACAAGTACTGTAATCTTCCCTGAATTTGTTGAGTAATTAAGCTTCAATCGTTCAAACTGGTTTATAGAATTCTTAAATAAATTAGAAGTTGCGATAACAATGAAATGAAAAGTGAACAGAAGATAAATTCCTACAATTCCCTAAGAGAATTCTAAAAGAGAAAACAAGAATATTACAGGAAGAAGAATTGAATGAGAGATGGAATGAATCCCAAAGCTCACACCAAGGCCTTTTATAGAGTCCAGGGAGGAGAGAGATTAATCTGATCTAGTGAACAAATCTCTCAAGATTAGATTTGAGAGGGATTTCCGCACAGAGATTAGAGATTCAGTCAAGGCTGGCTTCAAGGTCGGCGACTTTGAATGTTGTCTCAAGGCTAGTGGCCTTCTTTTCTTCTTTGAATGAAGGCTGGTGGCCTTCTTTTGTATTCTGCTTTTGGGTCCTCAAAACTTGAGTTTTCACAATAAACATCATTTAAGTAGCAATTTCTTATATTTTCTTATGATATTAATATGAATTTAACACAAGTCCTGAAAGAAAATATAAGTAAAATATACCTTAACATATCTTGTGCACTATGTTGTAACTTTTATATATTATATCATATCATATATCATATCATGTCTTCTATATTATTCTATTCTATAAATTATGTCATGTCAAGTGTTAACATATCATATCGTGTATATATCATGTTATATTATATATCATATCATATTATGTGTAACATATCATATTCCATAGACTGTATTGTATCATTTATATGTCATATGATATCCTATGTACCATAACATGTCAAGCGTACATCATATCATGCCATGTGTGTGTTATATTATATTGCGTGTATCAAACCATATCATATGTGTGTCATATCAAATCGTATTATCTCTTGTTATATCACATGTGTCATGTTACTTCACATGTCTATCATTTTCTCTCACTTATATGTCATATCATATATCTATCGTATCATATCTTATATCTATCATTGCCATGTCATATATAGGTCATGTCATATTTAACTATGAACTTTACCTTTATCACATAACATATGAACATATTAAAGAATTGTAATTTTTTTTATTTTCATATCTTTTGTCATATGATGATTTCACATCACCTTGTAGCCATATTTTTGTTATATCTTTACATATTGTAATCATATGATGCACTTATATCATCCTACAGTCATGGTCAACCTTATTAATTCAAATAACTATCAATATCATATGATAAGCTCATATCGTTTTGTATCATAATTTGTTATTTCATATTGTATTATATCATATTATGCCATTTTATATAATATCGTATCATGTCATTGTATATCATTTCAATAGCACATATTAGTAATTTTGTCATATGAACTTATTCATGTAAATACATTGTAGAAATTGTGATTATTATTTTTAGTACTTATATGCAATAGCAATCATATCAAAACATGTCTTTTATTAACCTTTTGACTCTATATATTATCTTAGTAAGATCGATTGTTAAACAAGAAAAAATAAAGCGAGAGGCATAAATTGCTTAAATAGAATGGCTAGAGCTAGGTATACATATAACTAACAGGAGTGGAGAGCACATTAGGCTAGTCTACTATGGAATACCTTACTCTAGTCCTAAAAATCTATCTCAACTATAGGCAATATTGCTAATTTGTCTATGGCATATTATACTTTTGTGCAAACCTCGAGTCCCTTTGAAAATAAACTAGGGCTAGAGAATATTCACATAGAAACATTTTCCATTTTTCCATGTCCTGATGTTTGAAAATGCATATATGTACAACATGCACTAATAAGCAAACATGTGTGTAATATATTTCAATAAGTAACCATGTGCATAATGTGCATTGGTAAGTAAGCACATGTGTAAATTTCGTGAATATGCTTTGTGAAATTTAATTTTCAATAAGCATATCAAGTTAGCAGGGAAAAAAAAGATGATTTAAGCACTTTAAGCAAGGACTCTCATTTCCTTTTCAATTACACAATCACATAAGTAATTAAATATCAAAATTCAACAATTATTTCTTTTAAAATCAACAAAACAACTTGAATATAATTGACTTCAAATTCAAGTTGCATGTACATTCCAAACCAAAATCCATTTTGATCACTTTTAACAAAACAAATTAACATTCCATTTCAATTAACAACAACATAGATAAAGTATTTCACCCTCATAATATTTGAATGATATAAAATTCACTTAGCTATGTTCACATTCTTCCATATTATACACATAAAATTAAATCATTATATCTAAATAGCATTTACATGAAAAAATAATTTCAAAACTAAAGTTCCATCAAATTATATATTCAATAAACTATAAAATTCAATACTAGATTAGCATTCTTCCAATTCTAGAATTTCCTAAATTTATACCAATCAAATTATCATTTTTAGAGATTTATACATCATGTACAAACATATAACATCGCTTTATAAAATCAACGTAATTCGATCAAGCTAACTTTTCCATACTAGAATTTCTCCTTTTCAATTTTCAACATTTCTAAAGTCAAAACATAATTAAAATAAATTAATACACTTTCATTTAAAATTTTCAACAGCCACACATAAATCCTAATTTGACACAATCATGAAAATTTTAATAAAAAGTAAAAATAAGCAAACACCAAACCTTTCTTTCAAAATCTTCTAAAAATGCCATTTATCATTTACTTTACTCTTTTTGTTTTCCTTTTTTCCCTTGATATGTCAATACCTATAATATGTTACTCTTAACAAAAGACCTAAATCACAATTAATGTGAAGCAATACATATCATAAGCAAAATCAAAATCAAAATCACAAAAGAACATAATTTTATAATTTAATTTTCCTTAATTTCGAAAGTCACCTTAAACCCTAATCTTGTGTAACAACCTGCTTTATCGGACTGCTACTGATATTATAATCCCGATCACCGGGAGGTGACCAAAATCTTAACAAGTCGTAACATTACATGACATTCCATTATGTTTCATTACATTGCATTTCTGTTGTATTTACCTTTCATTTCATGTTTATTAACGTAACGTCAATCTCATGCATCAAAATATAGGAATAATTAAATTCCTAACATAGGTATCATTCATAACATAACATAACATAACATACATGGCCTTAATCTAACATGCAACATCCATTAACATAACATTTATACATGGGATTTAAAACATAACTTTAATGCATTACATTGAACATTTTTAATTTCTACATACACAATCATAAACCTAGGGCCAATTATATGTATATCTAGGGACACATCCACTCTTTCTGTAATTTCTAGTACGTCCTACATACCTGTGAAAAAACAGGATGGAAAAATAGAGATGGGTGGGAGGACATAAAAAGAGTAAGCTATGGGAATAACTTAGAGAGCATATACAAAAAAAACATACATCTATAAAATATTTCTTTTGTACACATGTATGCAACACCTTTAAACATTTCACCTTAGGTAACATTGTCACCAAGATCTCTCAGTAGTTTTAGTTGGCAAGCCATCTTTCGGGAACTATTGATACATTAATATGAGATAAGAAACTCATTTCGACCATCTTGAACTTACCATATACATAAATATAACATGTATATCCCATGAAACATCCCAATCTTATCCTATGATTCATCCAAGGGTTTGTTGGTGGTACATCTCGAGGGATATGTCAAACAAACTATCGACATACATTTCGAGGGACATTCCTAGGGATGTTTTCTGTGGAACATAACATAAACATTAACATAGAGGATCATGGGTCATCCAATAATACCTTTCACATATCATATAATAATGCAATACAACATATCTCTTATTCTAATGCAAACATCCTATGATAACTGTGATGCATAAACATGCTCTAAACATTTCATTTTCTGTATTATAAAAATATTTTAGTTTATATCTACTCACCTAGAAACTGATGTGTTGACAAATTCCTGGTTCGTCACTGAAGTCCTTATGTCTTAGGGTCCGATTATGTATTTCGAACTTAGGATCCTTTACCCGTGAGACAGAGCTGTGGCTAGTTCACTTGCCTATGAGCTACAGACACGGACCTAGCTTGTCCATTCCATTCTGCAATACCTAAAAGAGGATCTTTTTACCGTGCTTTTGGCTTGTTTTTTATCGGATTGGCAGGTTTGGAGTCTAGGATAAAGACTTCGATTCTTATTCTCTTTCTTCTTCTTTTGCCCATGGTTGACTTATTGAACTCGACTTTGACTTCCCCTTGCCTTGCCCACTAGAGCAGTTCCTTCAGCGGAAGAACTAATCCGTCCTCCTGTTGATTGATAAGGGGTTAGAAAATAGAATCACTTCCTAGAAATGCCATCTCCTCCTTCTGTTCAATTCCTCTCTCGATCCTTTGCTTCGTTAGTTTGGTTGCTTGCTGAACTACCAATGAAGGTAATCCATTTCCCTTTATTTCATAGACTCTGAACCTAGAATAGGAACATAGTCGCTTTAGCGAAGCTTATGGGGAGAAAGAAAATATGGAATTTCCTATAGAAAAGCACTTAAAAGAAGGTACTGACCATAAACCTTGAATATATTTTAAAAATATTGCTATAAATCCCAATTCATATAACATACGTAGCACATAAATATACATTGCAACTTAGATTTAAGTTGTTTGATATAAGACTTTCAGCGGTAGGTTCGGTGGTCGAATGTCCTTATAGAGACGAAAGTCTCCTTTTAACAGCAAAGCACTGCCACAAGTTTTCCTGTGCTCTTAGTTTCGACGATCGGAAGTCACTTTCCGTGGCCAAAAATGGATTTCAACTTGCCTTGGCGACCACTTCCAATTTCAGTAGCCAAAATATTGCTTTAGGTCGCCGAACTTGTATTCTGACAGAAGCCAAAATTACTGTTCTTGCATGATTTAAATGCCAAAACCTACAATTCACTTAATGTCTCACTTCCAAAACATCCATTACAACTCAACTACTTCCTTCAACTTCGTCAAACATCAATTCATCAACACTTCACATAATTCCTTCATTTTTTATAAACTCCAACTTTGATACATTTACTTGATTTCAACATCTTAACTACATGCAAGCATATTACTTGACTTTCTAGTACATTTAGCGTGTAAACAACTTATTTTAAACATGCTTAACTGATTCTTTTGCACATTTGATATTTTTATCAACTTTTACCATTTCTTCCTTAAAGTTTCATCTAATTTACATGCATGTGTTTTATTCATGCACAACACAACTTAAAACACTCTTTTACATAACATTTAACCTGGATTGGAGGCTTTGATTTGCTAGATTTGGATTGACTCCCTCTAATAAGCTAGCCAAGTTTTCTTTCAAACTTCTAATTTTCTTTAACTTTTTCTTTAGTTTCTATGTTGTTGATTCTTATATTAATCTATCTCTTGCTTCCACTTTTTTTGAACTTCTTCCTATAACTTGAGAGGTACTGAGAGAAATTATTGTGAAAACCTCTCCCATCACTGGCCTCCACTATTTTTAATGGAGTCTAGTCATTAGGGTTCGGTAGCCGAACCTAGTTTTTCTAGCAAACCGCTGAATTTCATTTTGGTCTTTCAATCTTTTCCAGCTTTTCATTTAAGTCCTTAAGACTTTTATTTTTTAGTTCCTAAAGCCTTTTAACTTGACATTTTGAACTCTAATAACTATTTCAGTCAGATTTTCAAATAATCTATGAATTTTCCAATCGAAAACTTGAAATTCAACATTAGAAAAGTGTTGAGTGTTACATTTTGCTTTTCTTGTTTTCTCCTTTTCAATACACTTCAACACAACATTTAACTTAGAAAAATGTTTAGATGAATATAAGTTTTGATATCATGCAATGTGGAATTTAGAAGAAATGGAAGAAGATGAAAATGAGGGCTTGGGTTAGATATGTTTCAACCAAGGTAAGAATGAAGAAGATGACCATTCTTTCTTTCTTTTTTTTTTTTTCCTTTCCACTCTTTACATAACCATAGTGGTAAGGCTAGGATGAAAGAGAAATTTCAAAATCTCGAATTTGATTTCACTTTTTAACTTTTCATATTCATACATTAACCTACTTTATTTTTTTTTAATTTTTCATATTTTCTTCCATTTCTTTCATTGACCTACTTAACATATACCTTTTACATTTAAATATATAAAGTTCATTTCTACTAATTTTGACCACAGTTCTATTTTACTCTTATTAAGAAGCAAGACCTCTCTTTTTCAAAAATACCAATTAAGTCTATTGCTCTATTTTATTTTTATTTTTTCTCCATCTTTTTTAATTGATTTTCAATTTCATATGAACCATTAAAATTACCTTTAGACAATCTAGTTATGGTTAAGTTAAGAGATAAGCACCTTAGGTTTACCAAGCAGGTCGAGATTAAGCTAACAGTTTCCAATATGGCTTGTCCTAACTCAAGATTAGCTTTAAACATCTATAAAACCTACCCTATACGTATCTTGGAGTTTTTCTAGGATGCTACATTAAACTCCAATTACCATACAAACATCATGATTGATTTCTTCAAGCATACATGACATCATTGAATTTTTTTGCCATCTTAATAATACTATTAATATGCGTCACTATCGTAAAAAGATCAATGTTATAAAAATTTGATTGCTTCACTTTACAAAATTCCAACATAACATTCTAAACAAATTATTTTCATCTATTCTAAACACCATTATCTTGTTTCTTTGAATGTTTAGCTTTTATAATTGAGATTGAAAAATATAGAACGAAGAGTTGGGAGCACAATGGAAGATCAATCCCTTTTTATACAAACACAATCACACAAGACACTTAGAATGTCTTTATTTTCTAACATGTAAGCACAATAGGTAGTAGAGACAAACAAATATCTTATAAAACACTCAACATTTGTTA